>SSNS01000047.1:2488003-2490503 GCA_006937985.1 Aphyosemion australe
TGCTGTCAGTAGACAGTTTCTCTTTGTCTTTTAGTGTATCTTGAGTGTCAGATGGCTGTGTGTTTTTGTCCGAGTTGCTGCTGTGAACTGGGAGAGCAGGGTGTTTGGTTTTAAGGTAACAGACTAGAACTAAAAGCAGACAGGTTAAAATTAAAACTAAGTCATTGTCATTTCGTTTGAAAATTTCTATCTGAGGATAAATTAAGGTCACGCTAGTTGCTTTATAAGGTTATAGCTAATCTTTTTCACCTGATTCCAGTAATTTAAAATCACGTGATCAGGCCTGATTTTTGATCCTGTGATCGGATAAGATCATCTCTATTATATAACAGTAATAAATTCATATGATAGTGAGGTGAAACTGTCCTCTTGAGTCCTAATGTATTGTTTTGTCTTTGCCGTGTGGTGCTTGAAAAGTTTGAAAATTTACCTTGAAAATGCTTGAAAAGTGCTTGAATTTGTCAGTGGAAAAAGTGTAAGAACCCTGTTTATTAGGGTTTGTGAGGACTGAAGCTAAGGAAGAAATTCATGTAAAACAAATTGGGACTTATGAAATATTATGTTTTGTGGATTTGGAGAAGGCGTTCGACCGCGTCCCTCGGGGGGCCCTGTGGGGGGTACTCTGGGAGTATGGGGTACCAGATCCCTTGATACGGGCTGTTAGGTCCCTGTACGACCAGTGTCAGAGCTTGGTCCGCATTGCCGGCAGTAAGTCGGGCTCGTTTCCGGTGAGAGTTGGACTCCGCCAAGGCTGCCCTTTGTCACCGATTCTGTTCATAACTTTTATGGACAGGATTTCTAGGTGCAGCCAAGGTGGTGAGGGGATCCGTTTTGGTGGCCTAAGGATCAGGTCTCTACTTTTTGCAGATGATGTGGTCCTGTTGGCTTCGTCAGAACGTGATCTCCGGCTTTCGCTGGAGCAGTTCGCAGCCGGGTGTGAAGCAGCTGGGATGAGAATCAGCTCCTCTAAATCTGAGACCATGGTCTTGAGTCGGAAAAGGGTAGAATGCCTTCTCCAGGTCAGGGACGAGGTCCTGCCCCAAGTGGAGGAGTTTAAGTATCTCAGGGTCTTGTTCACGAGTGAGGGAAGGGTGGAGCGTGAGATCGATAGGCGGATTGGTGCTGCATCTGCAGTGATGGGGGCGTTGTACCGGTCTGTCGTGGTGAAGAGAGAGCTGAGCCAAAAGGTGAAGCTCTCAATTTACCGGTCGATCTACGTTCCTACCCTCACCTATGGTCACGAGCTTTGGGTAGTGACCGAAAGAACGAGATCACGGATACAAGCGGCCGAAATGAGTTTTCTTCGCAGGGTGGCTGGACTCTCCCTTAGAGATAGGGTGAGGAGCTCGGTCATCCGGGAGGGGCTCAGAGTAGACCCGCTGCTCCTCCACATCGAGAGGAGCCAGTTGAGGTGGCTCGGGCATCTGGTTAGGATGCCTCCTGGATGCCTCCCTGGTGAGGTTTTCTGGGCACGTCCAACCGGGAGGAGACCCAAAGGAAGACCCAGGACACGCTGGAGGGACTATACCTCTCGGCTGGTCAGGGAACGCCTTGGGATTCCCCCGGAGGAGCTGGCCCAAGTGGCTGGGGTGAGGGAAGTCTGGGCCTCTCTGCTTAGGCTGTTGCCCCCATGACCCGACTCTGGATAAGCGGAAGAAAATGGACGGATGGATGGATGGAAATATTATATAATTTTAAAAGGTTTTTGGTGTCTGGTGCACATTTTTGTGCACAAGATGAAAGGTGTTGCAAAAGTTAAAGGGTGTGGCGAGGGTTGGAAACTGCTTGTTGACGCTAAAGTATTTTCCTTTACGTTTTCTCCTGCGGCCCTTCACAAGTTCCTTTTGCTTGTAGTGTTCATATTTAGCTACACAGGGTCGGAGTCTTTTGCTGTTCGCTCTTCTGGCTCCATGTCGATGCACCCGGTGAAAGGCGATGTTTTTAACTGTCTCTGCAGGTATTGTCATGTTGGTCTGGAGGAAATCCTTGATTGTCAGTTCTCAGTCCTCCAGCTGTCCTCCTGTCTTCTCCGGCAGGCCTGCGAACACCAGGGTGTCCCTCATGCTGTGGGCCAGAAGGTCTAAAACAGCCTCCAATAGCCTCTTTTATAAAACAATGCCGCCAATTTGCAGCAACGCCGATGCAGCATCAGGGAGCGTTAGGTAGTTTATAAGAGCTCAGACCGTGGCGGTAATGTTGCGCAGTCATGTCAATTTTATAAAAGATTACGCGATGGCGGCAAAAAGGAGGTATGGGGGCAGTCTTTGCGCTGTTGTGGACTTCCGTGTATTTTGGACATAACTTGCTTTTTATTGCGATAGAAGCAGCGCTCCTTAAGTTTTTTTCCCCAGTCAGCTACAGGTGTGTGTCCTCCACCATCCCTGTGAGCTGTCAGATGATCTGAGCTGCAGATCTAACGGAGAGACGCTCCCGGAGCTCCGCATCGGTCCAGTTAATCATCTCAGCTGGTTCTGTTTACAAATGTGAAACTTAAGCGCGT
>SSNS01000047.1:2495503-2515503 GCA_006937985.1 Aphyosemion australe
TTATAATAAAATACAAGCTAAATGTGGTGAAAACACTAAATTCTAAATAGTTTGAACTGAAGTAAAAAAAATTTAAAAACAGAAATAACATTTCTTCCAGCTCTGTGGCCTAGTGGTAGAGTGTCCGCCCTGGGAGATCGGGGTTCAAATCCCGGTCGGGTCATACCAAAGACTGAAAAAAATGGGACCCAATGCCTCTTCGCTTGACACTCAGCACTAAGGGGTTGGATTGGGGGGTTAAACCACCAAATGGTTCCTGAGCGCGGCCACAGCTGCAGCTCACCACTCCCCCAGGGGATGGGTCACATGCGGAGAACACTGGTGTGTGTGACAGCTAGTGGGACTTTAACTTTCCTGACTCATTTAATCATTTTTATAGTTATTTTTGCTCATGAAAGTAAAGTTTTGCCTCACTAGTGAATAACTGCAGGTACAATGATGCTTTGCTGTGTTTTTGGTTGACAATATTATAATAATAATATTGTCAACCAAAAGTATTAAAATAAGGTTGGAGGTTTGTCCTTTTTCTCTGCCGCTTCATCAGCTGATCCAAGTCTGACGGCTGTGTGCAACACAGAGCAGGGAGAGAAAGGAAACCTCCACTATCGTGTTTTTTTGTTACTAAATGGGACAATCAGCTGAAACTGTTGAGGGAAATTTGTTGAAAGTAAATCACAGATGTCCAGTAAGTTAAACGTGTAGAACCGACGTCACCCCATCTTCATCACCGCTGTAGCCGCAGCCGCTGAGATCAAAGTTCACTGAAACACGGATCCATGCCTCAACCCCCACAATTACCGTAATCTGTGTATTTCCAGTAGAACACATTTGCCAAAAGATTTGTGCAATAATCAGATTTTTATTTCACTAATTTTAGATTAGATATTATGGAAAACGAGAACGGCTTGCCATCAAATTTAAAAGCCGTCTCTCGTTAATTACAAGTCAGGCAGGATGGCTCGCTGGCTGCTTCCAGGCGAGCGACTGTCAAGTGCGTTGCGAGCTACTGGTAGCTTGCGAGCGACGTGTTGGACACCCCTGCAATAAGCAAACCTTTTGCACCATTAAAAGCATTTTAAAGAGCAGGATCACTGAAAAACCATTTATTTATTGTTATTTTTGAAATATGATGGGTGACTCTGAGTTTAACATGCAGGCTGAACGTGAAAGTAGTTTTCTACCCCTATTTCCTGCATTAGCTGCCGATAGGGAGCCTGATAGGGCTTTCACATCTGCGTTGGCATGGTCCAGCTCTGGTAGGTTAACTGTGTTTGCATCTGTGGACCTGTTCTCCAGCGGTAGCTGACCCAACACACTCACTACAGATTGATTGGGCAGCTGAAGTTCCCCCCTACCTATAGAGGGAGCCTCTGACTGGTGGGTAGAATTAGCCAGCATTCACATTCACGATTCATTCGTCCTGGAACAAGGATGTGAAGCTCGCTAAACTAAACTTCCCGTCTTCGTGTCTTCTTTGATGATGTCATTTTGGGGAGATGCATTTGTAGTTACAAATGTAGTAAAAACACCTAAAATAACTTTAGTTTGAAAGTCAGTGCTTTCTTGGTATCGTGATGTGTCTTTAAAATTCACAGACATCATATGTTAAATCCATGGCACATAACAAACGGGATCAGAACATAACTTTTACTGCCCCGTTGACTTGCATTCATTTTTTCTCTTATCTGGGGACCCATGGACCGGAAGTAGATGGGCGTGGCTTAGGCTCCCTATAGAAAATAGATTTAAAAAGCCTGACAGATCTATGTCACATTAGCCTCTTTTATCAAACAATGCTGCCAATTTGGCACAACGCCGAGGCGGCATCTGGGAGCCTAAGGTCGTTTATAAGAACTCAGACCGTGGCGGTAATTTGGCGCAATCATGTCCTTTTTATAAAAGATTACGCAATGGCGGCATAAAGGAGGTATGGGGGCGGTCTCTGCACTGTCATGGACCTCCGTGTATCTTGGACATAACTTGCTTTTTATTGCGATCAAAGCCGCGCTCCTTAAGTTTTTTCCCCAGTCAGCTACAGGTGTGTGCTCCACCGTCCCTGTGAGCTGTCAGATGATCTGAGCTGCAGATCTAACGGAGAGACGCTCCCAGCGTGCTGCATCGTTTCAGTTTATCATCTCAGCTGATTCTGTTATTTGTGGAGAACATCACCATTGCAGAGAAGTCAGCGGTATAGTCGTGTTGCTGTTAGCCAATCAGAGGAGAGATGTCCAATGTCATGAATATTACTGAGTAAGACTCCAAATCCTGCTGTTTTCTGCCCCCAGACCACCGCAGACCTAACAGCTGAGTGATGTGCATTGAGCCTCTGCAGCCTGAAAGAATATCTGAAGGAGAAAGCCTGAACACCTTGGGGTCTTGGGACATCCAGGAAACACTTGCTTCTCTGTTGGGGGGGGAGGTTAAACCATGAAGCCTAATACTATAGTTTCCATGGAAACCAAAGTATGATGTCAGTGCTGATAAACACTAAAAGCAGCAGCTAGTTGACTGCAGAGAGAAGAAAAACTGCTGACTGCAGGTTTCCTCCTCCTGATGTTTCTCCTGCTCCTCCACTGCACCACTGCAGGATGAGCAACACACACTCAGCACGCCTCTGCTGCTGCAGAACAAACATGCACCTCCTGTTGTTTTTAGAAAAGAAATACATTCATTGGCCCACTCATAAAGGTCTGAGCAGAGTACAATGTAAACTGATTAGGATTATAGGGGTTGAGGGTGGGGAGTGTGTGCATGCATGTGTGTATGGGGTGTGAGGGGGGATTAAGTGCACAAACACCACAGTTATTGTCATTTGCTGCTGCTCCATTGACAACAGTCTCTGTCAGTCAAGTGTAGATCTTGGTACCTGCCAAGAGTTTCTGTCAGTTGTTATAACTGCAGCCAATGTGCCACCACAGGCTAATGCTAGAATAGAATAGAATAGAATAGAATAGAATAGACTTGATTGATCCCACAGTGGGGAAATTCACTTGTCACAGCAGCACCATCACTCAAAGGATTATCAGAAGAGAAATGGAAACTAGAAAATTCCTGAAGAAATTTTAAAAGGGGCCTGCCCCGTGGCGCAAGGTGGTGGCCGTGTGTCATAGACCAATGTGCACCACATCATCAGCATCTCAGCCCCTCCTCAACTTGTCATATGAGCTTGCTAATAAACGGTGCATGTCACCAGTAGGTGGTGTAATGAGTGATCTTTTAAAACAGTCATTAGTGCTCTGCTGAGCTCCCAGTACCGGTGTTTAAAATTGTGTGAAAACCCAAGCTTTTAAACAGATGTAATAGCTGCTTCCTTTTTTGGGGGGGTGGGGGGTGTACAGTAACCAAACCGATGTGTTAAACAGTGACCCACAACAAAGCACACAAAATTTGGTGTGGATCTGAAGTTGCATTATGGAGATATAGCTGGTAGTAAAAATCTAGGGGGCGCTGTTTCTAAATACAAAGAAATCCTTTTGAGCAGTTCTTAGGTGTACAAACGTCATTTATGTGAAGTTTTGTGAGAATCAGATATTGTGTGTTTTATTTAGAGGAAACCGTCTCTAAAGGGGCGGAGCTAAAGTAATTTCAAGAAATGACCACATGAATGTGTAGGCAGTGTTTGTGCGATGACACATAGCAAGTTTGGTACGGTTGTGAACTTGTTTGTAGAAATTACAACCAAACGTAATGAGGGGGGTGGTTGTGCGCAGCATTTTTTGCTAAAACCGTTGCCATGGTGACACAAAACGCAAGGAAAAGTAATAGTACACCTTCCATCGAACGAGACGGTCGATTTGATGTAAGATTTGTGGGGGTGCACATTTTGTTTTGCGACTTGTTTTGTTTTTTCGAGTTCCTCCACTAGTCATGACGCGCTGTGCTTTTCTCGTTTGGATTGAACAGGTGGCGCGGCGCCTCGGTCCTCCACGTGACCGATCCGCGGGCCAAGTGCGTGCCGAACCGTAAAGAGAGATCCGTGCGGATCACAGATCAGTGATGATCCGTTGCATCCCTACCTCCTACAGGGCGCGGTCATGATGTATCCCAAACGCGCGAACACAGGGGGAGGTGAACGCCGGTATGTAAATGACAGACAAAGCTTGGGCGCCACCCGGTCGTCAATTATTTACCGCCCGACGAGAAAATTTACCGCCAATGGCGCTCGGGCGGTTTAAATTTCCACCCCTGAGTACAGCTTAAACTGAGGAGTTCTACACTCTTACAGCAGAGGGGATGAAGGATCTACGATAGCGCTCAGTTTTACATCTGGGATGTCTCAGTCTACCTCTGGAGGAGCTGTCCATGATCTCCACAGTGGAGTTCAGTGGGTGGGAGGGGTTTCTTAAGATGGAGGTCATCTTCCCCAGCATCCTCCTTTCACACGTCTCCTCAACAGAATCCAGCGGGCAGCCCAGAACCGAGCTAGCTTTGGTAGCTAGCTTGTTCAGTCTCTTCCTGTCTCGGTCAGAGCTGCCTACACCCCAGCAGACCACAGCAGAATGAATAACAGAGCCAACAACAGAGTGATAAAAGGATTTTAGCAGCTGGGAGTTAACTCTGAAGGACCTCAGCCTCCTCATGAGATGGAGGCGGCTTTGGCCCTTCTGATACAGAGCATCTGTGTTGTGGGACCAGTTCAGTTTACTGTTGAGGTGAACACCCAGGTACTTAAAGGTGTCCACCACCTCAATGTCTGCTCCCTGGATGTTTACTGGTGAGTGAGGAGGAGTGTTTCTCTGGAAGTCAATCACCATTTCCTTTGTTTTACTGGTGTTCAAGCGAAGGTGGTTACGCTCACACCAGTCCACAAAGTCCATGATGACTGACCTGTACTCCTGGTCGTCCCCCTCAGACACACAGCCGACGATGGCCGAGTCATCAGAGAACTTCTGGAGGTGACAGCTGCTGGTGTTGTAGGACAGCTTAAACTGAGGAGTTCTACACTCTTACAGCAGAGGGGATGAAGGATCTGCGATAGCGCTCAGTTTTACATCTGGGATGTCTCAGTCTACCTCTGGAGGAGCTGTCCATGACCTCCACAGTGGAGTGCAGTGGGTGGGAGGGGTTTCTTAAGATGGAGGTCATCTTCCCCAGCATCCTCCTTTCACACGTCTCCTCAACAGAATCCAGCGGGCAGCCCAGAACCGAGCTAGCTTTGGTAGCTAGCTTGTTCAGTCTCTTCCTGTCTCGGTCAGAGCTGCCTACACCCCAGCAGACCACAGCAGAATGAATAACAGAGCCAACAACAGAGTGATAAAAGGATTTTAGCAGCTGGGAGTTAACTCTGAAGGACCTCAGCCTCCTCATGAGATGGAGGCGGCTTTGGCCCTTCTGATACAGAGCATCTGTGTTGTGGGACCAGTTCAGTTTACTGTTGAGGTGAACACCCAGGTACTTAAAGGTGTCCACCACCTCAATGTCTGCTCCCTGGATGTTTACTGGTGAGTGAGGAGGAGTGTTTCTCTGGAAGTCAATCACCATTTCCTTTGTTTTACTGGTGTTCAAGCGAAGGTGGTTACGCTCACACCAGTCCACAAAGTCCATGATGACTGACCTGTACTCCTGGTCGTCCCCCTCAGACACACAGCCGACGATGGCCGAGTCATCACAGAACTTCTGGAGGTGACAGCTGCTGGTGTTTAGGGTTGCAGGGATTAACCGGTTTGACTATTATCCACGGTGTGAAACGCTGCGGTTAACCCACCGTAAAGACTCTCCAACACCGCCAATTAAAACAAAAAAAAAACAGGAGAATAGCGCGACCCGACAAAAACAGAAGCGAAACTGGAAAGGACACACACAGCACAAGCAGAACCAGCGACAACAACCACTGGAGAAGCCCTCAACCGACCCACCTAGGGCGAGCCTGAAAAAAGATCCAGTTTCAACCCTTCCTACATTTCTATGGACTCTCAGCCTAGCGGGACTTCTTTTGAGCGGAGGATGGAGAGCGCTGATTGTTGATGCGCCACAGGCAGCTGCGTTCTGCGCACGGCCACAACATTCTCAAAGTTGCGCCACCAAAAGAAAAATAATTAACACACGATTGTTTCATGTTCACTCTTATTCTGTGGAACTTTCTCTTTAATTTGTGCCTGACGTGCTCTGCCTTAGTGGAGCTCAAAACCTGTGCTGTGGTGACTTCACGTCACTCGCGCGGTCGCGCACCCTGCGCGCACCCTGCTATTTTTGCGGTGGACACCTTTGAACTGCTTAGTTGAAAACTATGAGGCAAAGAAGTAGAAAATCCAGGCAGCGGTTTTTCTGTAGGATTGAGAGGAGATGCAGGAGGATGAGAGAAAGTATATAATAAGCAAGAAAACAAAACAAAGTGCTTGAAAAGGAAAATGTTGGTAGATTTATCCACTAGACGTTTTAACTGTATAAAGCAGTGGTTCTCAATTAGTGGGTCGCACCCCCCTTGGGGGGCGCAGAGGAGGAGCAGGAGAAGCCCCCAACCCCTCCCTCCACCCCGCTCGGAGCTTCCCCAACGGAGAATAAAACAGATTCCACAATACATGCACGGACTGATTTGTGAGCACAGAAAAAGTCCAAACATGGATTTTATTTAATGGAAACAGTGCAAATGTTCCATGGAAGAGAAATTTAGATTTTTCTTACTTTTTGTTTCATTTATAGTTTTTGTTTGGTAGAGTGACGTATAAACAGCCCTATTGAACATGGTCATGTTAAAAAGCCCTGCACCACTGTTATATTTTATTTAAATAAAATGTTTTTTTCTGAACATAACTTTCTTTCTTATATGACAAATGGAAAGAATAATTTGTTCGCAGCCAGAGGCCGCATGATCTATTTTTGCTTATTTTTAAAATAATAATAAATATTCAATAAAACCGTTAAATATCCATTCTTTTTTTGGGTGTGCGAAAAAATCTATGTATCCTAGGGGGGGCGTCACCAAAAGTAATTGAGAACCACTGGTATAAAGCAATACTTTATAAGCATGTAATATTTATATATTTGATACAATTCAGATCAGTTTCAAAACTCCGTCCCACGCCCAGGGCCGTTCCAAGGCATTTGCGGGCCAGGGCAAAATAGACTTGGAATGCGTTAACCCTGACCAGGTGTCAACAGGTAAACTGTTTTTGTCTTTTTACAGACACTCAAACATAATTAAGGGTATTTTAAAAGTTTTAAACTGTAATTTAAAAATTACAGAGATTACTTTGATTTTACTAATGAATTTTTCTAATCAGAATCTCTGAAAAGGAAATAATAATAATAAATGTCATTTATAAAGCACTTTATATTTCACAATCTCAAAGTGCTACATAAAATTTATCTTGATCTATTTAAAAGAGAGAATAAATAAATAAATAAATAGAATAAAATGAATAAAATCAAGAAGCCAATAAAATAACATTCATAGAGATAGAGATAAAGTTCATGATTACATTTTATTAAGGTTTTAAACTCCTGGAAGAAAAGGAGCAATTAATATCTTCTGGAGTTTAAAACCTTTATGAAATGTAATTGTGAACTTTATCAATACTTTATAGAATATGTTTGTGATTTATATTTGTTAATACAGATGTGATATTAATTCATGTAAAATCGTGGTAATCGTAAAACCGTGATTATTTTTCAGACTATAATCGTACCACCAAAATTTATAATTGTTGCAACCCTACCGGTGTTGTAGGTGAAGTCCGAGGTGTAGAAGGTGAAGAGAAAGGGTGAGAGCACTGTACCCTGCGGAGCTCGACTACTGCACACAACCACCTCAGACGTTTGTTTTTATTAAGATCCCCATTAGCTACAGTTGCTATTCTTCCTGGGGTCATTGCATGCAGCGACGGGGGGGATGTACACATTAAACGCTATAACATGTGAAAACTCTCGGGATATAGTTGGGCCAGAGACCACCAGCCATGTCTTTTGTGCAGTTTTTGTTTAATGGTCACATGCGCCGGGTTGCACCATCTCTCATTAATAAACACAGCCAGACCCCCACCTTTGTGCTTACCGCTCTGCGCTCCTGTCAGCGAGCGCAAGTTTAAATCCTTCCAGGGAAACCTCAGAGTCAGCGATGAGCTCATTCATCCACGTTTACATAATAAACATCACTGTCTGTGATCCCGCTGGAGTCTGGTCAGTGATGTGAGCTCATCAATCTTGTTGGGCAGAGAACGGACATTTCCCATAATCACGGAGGGTAAAACTGGTTTATATCTTTGTTTCGTCTGCTGTACCTTAAAACCCACTCTGCTCCCTGTTTGTTTCCTCCTTAATTCTGGGGGCAGGATTGGCTCTTCTGTGGAAAAGATTGCCGATGTCCTCAGTGCCAACAGCTGATCCCTGGAGTAGACAATGGGTGCATGGACGGATCCGGACGAATTTCCCAGAGCGCTCCCAACAAGTTCAGAGAACACAAATGAACACTGCCAACACAAAAGTATTCCTGTGGATCGTGCGGTTGAGGGAACATATGCCCACAATAAGGGCGTTAAAAACACGCAGCACAAGACAAGCAAAGAATACAAAAGAGAGTAAATAAGCTAGAGCTGCTGTCACTGGCCACTGGGGATGCAACGGTACGCGGTAAAATCCCGGACCGTTCGGTCCTCCCTAAACGGGACAATCTACCCTCGTGTACCGCGGGACTTCGGTTTTGCTATTATTTTTGCGCTGGTCCTTTTATTTCATGCTTTCCACGGCACCAGGGTGCGTTTGTCTGTCCAGGCAGATGAATTGCATTCCGTGTGCCCGCTCTAGTCTCATCTGAAGCTGCTCACAGCAGACCCCTCCCTACCCGCGAGTAAATATCCAGCTGAAAGTTTGAGCAAAACAAGCGCTACAGAGAGAAACTTTCACAGCATCAGCTCAGATAAGCACAAGAAAATGAGCCGTGGTCGGCGTGTTTACGTTGTTTAGCTCATTTGTTGAATGTTTACGACCGAGCATCCCTGAAGAGACTGGAGGTGACGTAGAGTTGCGCAAACACAAGGAAAAATGATAGCCATGAACTCAGAGGCTCACTTTATTTGACGCCACAACCCCTCACACAACACACTCCCGAGTCGGGACCTTCCTTGGACATCCTACAATTCCAAATTACGCGTCCCTCCCGGTCCCGCTTCGGTCGCCCTAGCCTCTCACTGACACCACATTGAAAAGGCGTTTTAAAAGTGACATTTCTGTTGGTCTCTGAACATATTATTATACACGGGACTACAAGTAGTACATCTGAAAAGTTATATTATTGCGTGAATAAAATAAAGTTTGGAAATTTCAGATTTTCTTAAACTTTTCTACAATTCAAAGTGGACCGAAACCGGACCGAAACCGTGACCCAAAAACCGAGGTACGGACCGGACCGTGGGGAAAGTGGACCGTTGCATCCCTACTGGCCACAGCCTGTGCCACGCCATCTTGGAAAAATCAGGTTTGGGATAGGCGATGTTCTTGGAGACCATAAAACCCTCCATTGATCAACAGCTAACGACACACCTGGACTGTGTTTTAAAAGTAGCAGGAGACTTTAACTAGAGATATAAAGTTTTTTCTGCCTTATCCTGAAGACTGGCATACCACAAGGGTGTGTCCTCAGCCCACTTCTCTGCTCCCTTTTCACTCACAACTGTTCTCCCATTCATACCAGTAACACTACTGGTCAATGTGTCGACTGACAACATTGATGAATCAGCCTACAGGAGGAGATTCAGTAGCTGAGGCAGTGATGCAAATGCAAAGACCTGAACACATCCAGAACCAAGGAAGTGAGGGTGGACTTTAGGAAAACCAAGCAGACTGAGCAATCTTCTCTGCATCCATGGCGAGAAGGTAGGGAGGGGAAAGGAGTTCCCAAGTTTCTTGGGCTCCATGTCTCCATCTGCCTCTCTTGACCCACTAACCTCTCACTATCTGGGGGCATAATAGCAACACTGAAGAGGACAAGAAGAACCTGCTACGCATGATTGGAGCTTCACCACCCTCACCCCCGTCAAGTACATTTACACTGATAGAATCATTTAAGTTTTAATGTGAGGCTGAAGGAGTCGTAGGGTACCAGAGCTGCCTGATTTTATGTCAGGACAACAGGAAGGTGGAGTTACATTTTAACTGGTCATAATCCTGAACACTGGCGTGACTCTGTAAATACTCTCAACCCACACTTTGCTCTCTGTTTCTATGGAAACAGCCACTAAATGAAGTGAATGTTTCCATGGAAACTGCTGGCCATGGTTGCTGCAGGTTTGGTTGTGATGATCGTCACATTAGTAGTGAAAGGGTTTGTTTTACTGACTCCGCTCTGGTCTCACTGATGCTTCTGACCAAAGTTTCTGTTGCAACACAAGGTCCAGGTTTTAGTCTGTCTCTCTGATTCGGTCCACAATGTTGTGTTTTGTTTAGATTTCTCCTCAAGTCTCACTGTGTCTCCTGCAGCAGAGTCCAGTCTGCAGGCTGTCCTCCACCAGTCTGTGTTCCTGTCAGCCATGTCTCCACAGCCTGGACGTGACCTTTCTCTTTGTTGGGAGCAACACCGTAAACTTCTGCCAGGTGTGGCCAGAGTCCACGCAGAGGCCGTCCAGCACTGGAGCATTCAGCAGGTGGGTTTGTTTGTTTTTATTAAGATCCCCATTAGCTACAGTTGCTATTCTTCCTGGGGTCATTGCATCATCAAATAATGCATGCATAATGCATCAGCACTGGGCAAGAAAGCAGACAAACAGGCAGTATGCAACAATTATACCGACTATACACAGAATAAAGGAATCAAATCAAATACACGTACGTTTTACAACAAACAACCGACAAGAAAATGGACGATAAGACAAACCTAAAATGAAAGAAAAGAAATAAACTATCACAAATGTTGGGCTAGGCTGGATCAGATAGACACTTCAACTATTTCACTTTTGCTATGGATTATAAACACAGGTTGCCATGGTGATGATTAAGGCTTCACCTATAAGTGTTGTGATGTGGTGCACCAATCCAGGACTCTGATGTCATGGTTCCAATTGTCTCAACAGGTTTCAGATTTTATCGAGTCTCTTCCCGGCTGTGAGGAACAAGCTAAACAGTTCAGAGATGAGGTGAGATCACCAATCAGCTGTTGTAGATTTTAGTTATATATACACTGCTCACAAAAATGAAAGGAACACTTTTTTTAATTGGGCCTGGCATGAAATCAATGAAACCTGTCTGATAATGTTCTGGTTGATGAAGCAGCTGAGGGCATTGTTAATCACTTTCAGCTGTATTGGTGTTCATGGACTTAACGACAGGTGCACTAAAGTGGCAACAATTACAAAACCCTCAAAACAGGACTGGTTTAACATGTGGAGGTCATTTCAAGTTTCTCCCTCTTGATCTTTTTTGGCTGGTTTTCCACTCGTGCTAGTTTTGGCTTGAGTAATTATCTCTACTGGCAGCATGAGGCCATTCCTTAACCCTACAGAAGTTGCACAGGTTGTCCAACTTCTCCAGGATGGCACATCCACACGTGCTGCAGCAAGAAGGTTTAATGTGTCTCCCAGCACAATCTCCAGAACATGGAGGAGATTTCAGGAGACTGGCGGTTATTCTCGGAGAGCTGGACAGGGCCGTAGAAGGTCCACAACCCATCAGCAGGACCGATACCTGCTCCTTTGTGCAAGGCGGAACAGGCTGAGCACTGCTCGTGCCCTACAGAATGACCTCCAGAGGGCCACTGGTGTGAATGTCTCTACCCAAACAATCAGGAACAGACTTCATGAAGATGGCCTGAGGGCCCGACGTCCTGTAGTGGGCCCTGTGCTCACTGCCCAGCACCGTAGAGCTCCACTGGCATTTGCTCAAGAACACCAGAATTGGCAAGTCCGCCACTGGCGCCCTGTACTTTTTACAGACGAGAGCAGGTTCACCCTGAGCACCTGTGATAGACGTGAAAGAGTCTGGAGAAGACAAGGAGAAGACAAAAGAGCCATGACTCAAATGATGTTCACAGATCTGTCTAAATCTGCCTTTTCTACCAATTTCTGCCTTTCCCGGGATCCACTGATAACCCTTTTCTTATTCATTTCTCACATTTCTTATAACAATTTTTACTCTTCCCATTTTTAATCATTTTTTAATTAGTTTATTTTTTTATTTTAAATCTTTTGTTCTTGTGAAGAGCCTCGTGATTTTTATCTTGAGAAGCACTATATAAAAGATTGTTTCTTCTTCTTCTAGGCAAATGGTTAGGTTAGGGTTTGATGGCATTCAATGGTTATGTCCACATATATGTGGCCTGACTATTTGTTTATTAATTAGGATCCCCATTAGTTTCCACCGAAGTGGTTACTAATCGTCCTGGGGTCCAATTCACAAAATATACAATATCAACATTATACTGTATATATGGCTTTATACAAGCACAATCACATTTCACACAATCAATTTCATACAGAACCCAGTGAATTAACCTCATGGGTTCTAGCGTTTAATAAACACGACCATGAAAAGTTTTTAAAAAATACATGCCTGTTACATCCCAGGCCGTCTCGGTGGCCAGGAGCAACAATGAGGACGCATGTTCAAGATGGTAAAAGTTAACAAACATAATTTATTAACAAAGGTTAATTAAACACAGAACATAGGATAAACTGGCGGAAAAACAGCTCAACACAAACGTCTCAGGAGTTATTAGCAAACCTCACTAACTGGTTTCACATCTTTGGAGCCACTACCCCAAAGTGAATGCCACATTAAGTTGACATCACATTACCTCCATACAGGTTAACTCAGTGAAAACCACTAGTCTGCACTTGACAGACGTGTTTAAAGACTACACCCAAAAGGGTTAACACACAGTTTAGCTAAAACCTTAAACTCACTGAGACAAGCTGTTAAAAATCAAGAAAACACAGAATATAAACACCGCCAGGGAGTCAACAGGACAGAACTCCTTCCTGTCCTGCCGCTCCCAGAACTGACGACAGGCTGGCTTTATATAGCAGAGCCAAGCCTGATTACAAGCAGGGACAGCTGGTTCTGCTGAGGTGAGGCAATCAAGGAGAGCAGTGCCAGGTGCTGCAGCTCTGCTCCCTTACACACACTAAGGCCAAGGGCCGTAACAATGCCCTTCAATTCTCTAATATTTTGGGTAATATATTCCATTCCTGAGATGCTCTATAGACTGCAGATTTTTGCAAGAAATTTGTGTTGGCCCGTTTTACCATTAGTTTAGTGTCACATGCATACCTAGTACAGTGGGTGTGTATCTGGTCCGAGTAAATAAACTTTTCAACAAATGATTCAGACTGACCTGTTGAAATTATTTTTTGAATAAATATAAGTAGACTGTACCACAGTTTAGCTACTATTAGAGGCCATGATAGTGCATTTCAGCAACACTAGAAGCATAAGCACATCTTAGGACCAAACAAGCAGCCTTGTTCTGGATGAGCTGTATTCTTAATAAGTCAGACTTATTAGCTGCAGACCATATGACTGAACAATATTCAATATGAGACAAGACCAACGATTGTACTACCACTTTCAGAACAGAAGGAGTAACAAAAGAGGAACATCGTCTAACTACAGCAATACCTTTGCCCATTTTACTTACTATATTATCTATATATGACCATGAGTGGTGATATACATCTCTATACAGTGGAGGAAATAATTATTTGATTGTCCAATGACAAAGAAATGAAAAGTCTCAGAACAGTATCATTTTAATGGTAGGTTTATTTTAACAGTGACAGATAGCACATCAAAAGGAAAATTCAAAAAATGATTTTCAATAAAAGATAGAAACTGATTTGCATTACATTGAGTGAAATAAGTATTTGAACCCCTACCAACCATTAGGAGTTCTGGCTCCGACAGAGTGGTTAGACACGTCTACTCAATTAGTCACCCTCATTAAAGACACCTGTCTTAACTAGTCACCTGTATAAAAGACACCTGTCCACAGAATCAATCAATCAAGCAGACTCCAAACTCTCCAACATGGGAAAGACCAAAGAGCTGTCCAAGGATGTCAGAGACAAGATTGTAGACCTGCTCAAGGCTGGAATGGGCTACAAAACCATTAGCAAGACTCTGGGAGAGAAGGTGACAACTGTTGGTGCAATTGGTCCAAAATGGAAGCAGCACAAAACGACCATCAATCAATCTCGGTCTGGGGCTCCTCGCAAGATCTCACCTTGTGGGGTGTCAATGATTGTGAGAAAGGTGAGAAATCATCCCAGACCTACACGGGAGGAGTTAGTTAATGACCTCAAAGTAGCTGGGACCACAGCCACCAAGAAAACCATTGGAAACACATTACACCACAATGGATTCAAATCCTGCAGTGCTCCCAGGTCCCCCTGCTTAAGAAGGCACATGTGCAGGCCCGTCTGAAGTTTGCCAATGAACACCTGAATGATTCAGAGAGGGACTGGGAGAAGGTGCTGTGGTCAGATGAGACCAACTTTGAGCTCTTTGGCATTAACTCAACTCACCGTGTTTGGAGGAAGAAAAATGCTGCCTATGACCCCCAAAACACCGTTATTTTCATTGGACAAACTTACAAAATCAGCGAGGGGCCAAAGGATTATTTTCTCCACTGTATATATTTCACTGGTTGTCAGTTATTTTAAATGCATCTTTTTTTGATTTTCCATCTTATTTGAAAATATTGTTAGTAGCCTTTAATTCTGTGTTTCACACTAGGATCAATGATCAGCTCTCTTGTAATTCCTGGATTTTGTAAAAGAAGTAGGGAAACGTGCATTCGACTGGAACATGTCACCTGCACATTTAGCTTGTTTAGAAATATGAGCATGTGAAGCAGACTTGTAATTGCTTTGAATCCACTGCCTGATAATACAACTATATAGCTAAAGTATTATATTTACAATTATCTCTTTTGTTTGTACCACAGCAGGTAGATTTTGTTCAATCGTTTTGGTTTGTGATTTATGTTCCAGACTTGTTGATTCGTTATTGTCTCTGCTTTCTTGTACTTTATTTGCATTATTGTCAGAGGACCCACTCGCAAACGAGACGATTCATCTCAAGTGGTTTTATCCTCCTATATAAATTAATAATAATTATATATTTATATATATATATATATTACTGGGTGATGTATATCTAAAACATATAAAAATATATAAAATATAAAAATTCCCATCTCCTCCTCCGTGGGTGGTCTCATCCTTCCAAGCTCGGGTCCTCTACCAGATCCTGGGAGCTTGAGGGTTCTTCAGTATTTTAGCTGATGCTAGAGCTGCTCTTTTCTGGACTGAGATGTCTGATGTTTTTTCTGGGATCTGCTTTAGCCACTCCTCCAGTTTGGGGGTCACTGCCCCGAATGCCCCGATGACCACGGGCACCACCGATGTCTTCACTCTCCAGGCTTTCTCCAGTTCTTCTCTGAGGCCCTGGTGCTTCTCTAGTTCCTCCTGGTCCTTTTTCCTGATGTTGCATCACTTGGTGTTGCTTCCGTCTGGCCACTCTACCATACAGGCCTGATTGGTGGATTGCTGCGGAGATGGTTGTCCTTCTGGAAGGTTCTCCTCTCTCCACAGAGGACTGCTGGAGCTCTGACAAAGTGACCATCGGGTTATTGGTCACCTCCCTGACCAAGGCCCTTCTCCCCCGTTCACTCAGCTTAGAAGGCCGGCCAGCTCTAGGAAGAGTCTTGGTGGTTCCAAACTTCTTTCACTTACGGATGATGGAGGCCACTGTGCTCATAGGAACCTTTAAAGCAGCAGAAACCTTCCCCAGCCTTGTGCCTCAAGACAATCCTGTCTCGGAGGTCTACACTCAGTTCCTTTGTCTTCATGCTTGGTTTGTGCTTTGACATGCACTGTCAACCCAGGGACCTTATATAGACAGGTGTGTGCCTTTCCAAATCATGTCCAATCAACTTCATTTTCCACAGGTGGACTCCAATTAATCTGCTGAAACACCTCAAGGATGATCAGTGGAAACAGAACGCACCTCAGCTCCATTCTGAGCTTCACGTCAAAGGCTGTGAATACTTATGTACATGTGATTTCTCACGTTTTTTATTTTTAATACATTTGCAACAACTTCAAAGACACTTTTTTCACATTATCATTATGGGGTGTTGTGTGTTGAAATTTATGGGCACAATGAATTTAATCCATTTTGGAATGAGGCTGTGACATAAACACAAAAGTGGAAAACGTGAAGAGCTGGGAATACTTCCGGATGCACTGTATATACAGTGCAGTACAGGCCAAATGTCTGGACACACCTTCTCATTCAGTGTGTTCTTTATCTTCATGACCATTTCCATTGGTAGATTCTCACTGAAGGCATCAGGGCTGTTTGACCAAGAAGGAGAGTGATGGAGTGCTGCAGCAGATGACCTGGCCTCCACAGTCACCGGACCTGAAACCAATCCAGATGGTTTGGGGTGAGCTGGCCCGCAGAGTGAAGGCAAAGAGGCCAACAAGTGCTAAACACCTCTGGGAACTCCTTCAAGACTGTTGGAAAACCATTCCAGGTGACTCCCTCTGGAAGCTCATGGAGAGAATGCCAAGAGTGTGCAAAGCAGTAATCAGAGCAAAGGGTGGCTATTTAGAAGAAAACAATATAAAATATGTTTTCAGTTATTTCACCTTTTGTTGTTAAGTACATAACTCCACATGTGTTCAGTCATAGTTCTGATGCCTTCAGTGACAATCTACCAATGGAAATGGTCATGAAGATAAAGAACACACATGAGAAGGTGTGTCCAAACCTTTGGCCTGTAATGTGTGTATATATATATAAGACCGCATTAATTGAGATTAATTAATTACAGCCACATTTAGAGCACTTTTGTTTAATTGCATTAATCTCATTTTTAATCTATAACTTACTGGGACTTTTCTAGCCTACCCGTTGGGATTTTTTATTCTATTTTTTTTATTATTATTATTTTTTAAAAAAATGTTGTAGTAACAAGTTCTGTGATCCCTATTTGCATTGCTCAAAAAAATCATCTTGACCATGTCAACATGCCTAAATGCATTGAGTTGCCACCATGTGGTTGGCTGATTAGTCATTTGTATCAACAAACAGTTGGACAGGTGTACCCAATGAAGTGGCCGGTGAGTGTATATATATATATATGAACTATGGAGAAGCACCAGGGCCTCAAACAAGAACTTGAGAAAGCCTGGAGAGTGAAGACATCGGTGGTGCCCGTGGTCATCGGGGCACTCGGGGCAGTGACCCCCATACTGGAGGAGTGGCTAAAGCAGATCCCCGGAAAAACATCTCAGACATCTCGGGCCAGCTGGACCAGGAGGCTGACAATCTGGTCTAGGCCCAACCTCTCTGGAACATAGCAGCTACTCTTCCTCGTTGGACTGATACATGAGGAAGTAGAACTTTAGTTGACTGATCTGATTGACTCTTGCTTCTTTTCAGCAAATTGATGGAAGAGCCTTTCTTTTACTCACCCAAAGGGACATCATCAGGATCATGTCAATCAAACTTGGACCCGCCCTCAAGATCTTCAACTCCATCCTGATGTTCAAGCATGCTGAGGACAATAGCCAATCACACACTGAGGATAACAGCCAATCAAACATTCAGGATTCTAGCACCTGACACCTGCAACCAGTCACTGAACAAACTCAGTACCTTCTGGTGGTCCATGAAACGGTATCATCCAATCATCAATCAGAATCACATTTCTGTCACATTGAGCTTAGGTGTCTGCAGGGCAATGTTCTGCTGAGAAAACAGTTTCTGCCATTGTTGTTTCACTTTAAATTAAAACATCTGAGCTTCATTTCTGGCTCCGCCTTATTTGAATGGGCGGGGCTTGACACAAACAAGCACAGGATCAAAAGGATTCTGGGTTGTAGAGCTACAGCTGTGATGATGTTCAGAATTAACAGGGAATTCAGATAAATGGAGGTGGAGCCTGAAGTGGAACTCAGGAGGATTTGTTTTATCCTTTTGTTTCCATGGTAACTGTGGATGCAAATGTAAGTGAACATCACCACATTTCATCACACTTAGTTGGCACCTTTGAATTAGCTGAATATGCAGAAAATGATTAATTTATTACCAGTTGTATCTTACTGTTGAATATTAAACATTAAGACATTATCTAACAAGAAATGATATAAACATAATAACACCTCAAAGAACAAGAATCGGAAACTAATTCACGCTGATGGAAAACAGCTGGTGGGATAGAAAACTACAAACATGGAATAACTAGTCGGTAAAAAGAGAAAAGATCTGGTGGTGTTGTGCTCAAAAGGCCGAGCCTCGATGACATGTTACTGATGAGGAGAAGGCAGCGGTACCAGGACTCACCTTTACAGTAACGTCATTCTGTGTGCTCCTCTGTGATTGGTCAGTCATTGTGATGTCTTCATGATGGGTGAAATTTGAATTTGAGTGTATTTCATTATTCCACAGTGCTGAGAGAATCTATTTCCTACTGTTTCTAGATAGATTTATTTTAATGTTTGTATCTGAAAATAGATTTAAATCAAAATGCTGACTCCTCTCTCTTTGTGATGTCACAATGAGGTCATTGTTGTAGTCAAACCAGCACATTCAGGGGGCACCAAGCTGCACATGCTCAGTGTCTAGACTAACTTTCTATAGGACAGGTTTCCTCAGGTTTCTATGGTAACAGAATAATATTTATATATTCAGTTCCTGTCCACCGTTTCTGCCTGTTTGATAAAATCAATAAAGTCTTTGATCGGATCTCCCTCTGTGTGTGTGCGTGTGTGAGAGAGAGAGAGAGAGAGAGAAAGACTGTCTGTATGTGTGTTCATGCATGCATGTGTGTGAGAGAGAGAGAGTGTCTGTGTGTGCGTGCATGCATGTGTGAGTGTGTGTATGTGTGTGTGTGTGTCTACCATAGACATAGACGCTGGACAAACCGAGTCTATTTATGTCTGTGTATTGTTTATGAGGCAAAATGGGAGTTACCACCACCCCCATTTTGGCCATGTCACATGTCTTGTCACGCCCAGACAATCCAAAAATGGGAAAAGGTGGGGCTGAAAGTGGGGCTTTGAGGGTGTGAGCACATGAACCAATGTAGCTACTAGCTGATCTAAGCCCCGAAGCTAACACGGAGCTCCGGGACAGCGACCTGCTTGGCTGCCCTGCGGGGCTGCAGCAGCGCTGGTCGCCCGTGGAGCTCTGATATGGACTGTAAAAATACAAGCAGATCATCAGAACGCTGCGACTGAGCCGGGCGCCCTGGCCATTTACGTGACTTCACACTCCGCTCCGCTATGGGGGTGATCAACGGGACATTAGCTACATGCTAACCTGAAGCTAGTGGAGTTTTTTGGTGAAAGAAATGCAGTTGAGTGACTCCAAAGTTACCAATATCAGCTCAAACAGCTGCATTGTTTCTGTAGTCTCCCTCAGAGAGCTCCACAGGCGACCAGCACAACTAAAGCCTCGGACGGTAGCCAGGCAGCTGCGTGTCCCGCAGCTTTTTCCGGCCGAGAGACAGGAGAGGCTGGGCGCCCGCCTCACTGGCCTGCCTCTGCAAGGATGGAGTGGCAGATTAGCGGATCTCTGATCGCAGGGCCACTTCTAGGGCTAGGCGATAAATCGAAAATGTATCGTTATCGAAATTTCTGACTAACCGATATCATTTTTCCCATGTCGATAAATTCGGTAATAAAAAAAATAAAAGACGTGTGTAGGTTGGCGAAGTTCATGTCCCTTTAAGAAGCTGTACCACCTCCAGTCACGTGACAACGTGACTCAGCGTAATACATGTGACAGCCCCATCTAGTGGACAACTTTTGTTTTTGCACATACATGTAGTTATTGTCCATTTATCGTTTCTCCTCAATATACCGTGATGTTGATATTATCGCCCAGCCCTAGCCGCCGCTGTTAAAGGGAGAGGCCCAGTACCGAAACTCGGCACACCTCCATTCTGCAGTGGCGTCCTCGTGGATCTTTGATCACGGTGGACCAGCGAAGCCTCCACTAGCTAGCCTCGGTTAGCTTACCTAGCTCGAGTTTCAGTACCCAGCCAGCCCCACCAACACGTT
>SSNS01000047.1:2523003-2584799 GCA_006937985.1 Aphyosemion australe
GTTTTGTTTCTCAGGCATGCACGTCTCTTAGCGCACTTTGTTTTCATTTAGTTTTTAATCCTTAAACACCACGGCTGGATCACAGGTGATGCCGCAGTGCATGTGATCGGAGTCTCCATGCGCTATGGTGAGTGATTTCTGCCACCACTGACCCTAACCAGAAGGTGTAGCTGAAGGTGACGTCGCCGTGTGAACGTCTGCACTGTCAACACGCTACAGAGACGACGTGCTTCTCCGAGGGCTTCTTCTCAAACGTTAATGTTAGACCAGGGTCTCCTTCAGCTGGTAATCCGTGGCAGAAATCACTCGCCATACATGTTCATCCCGATCCCGCACTGTTTGTTTTAGCCGCCCGCTCCCGCCAGCAGCCACCCCTATGCAGTCCTCTAGTCTAGAGACAGATAGGGGCACAGGCAGACTGAAAATAGAGCTTTGATGAGGTTGTGGAAATTATATCAATGTATTTTGTGTTAAATACATGTTATTAGAACATGAAATGGTCATGTTCTAATAACATGTATTTGTCATGTTGGCATTATATAATGAAGTTATAAAACCAAAACATGATCTAATTTCATGCAACTGAGGTTCATGATTCAATGTACAGACTTGATCTTTCAGGACATCCCAGCCTGCTTCACACGCTTCTGCCCCTCTTTCCCTCTCCCTCTGTAGCTTTGGACCATAGACCCTACGTCCTTAAAGGGGACAGTTTTAGTGGGTCTCATTGGCTGAGTGGATCTGGTGGGTCTGACTGGTTTACTGCAGATGTGTCCAATCCTGGTCCTCCAGGGGCCACATCCAGCATGTTTTAAACTTCTCTGCTCCAACACACCTGCTTGAAATCAGCAGTTGACCATCAGGCTTCTGCAGGTCTTGGTGACCTTCTGAAAAAGTGATCCAGCCACTGAATCAGACGTGCTGGAGCAGAGAAACAGCTAGAACATGCTGGATGGGGACTGGGGTTGAAGACACCTGGTTCTCTGGGTCTGGTCCCTGATCTATAACATTGTCTTCAGTCTTTGACAGGAGCCGATAACTCCATCCACATGAAGTGGCAGTAGGCGGAGTCTTGGCTGCTTAGCCACTGTCTGGTTGGTGGCTCATAATGATTGCTACAGGAGGCCTGCTCAGAATCAATGCACGGCGACAGGACTCTCTGAGGTCCAAACCGCACAAACCACACCCACCAAAGAAAAAGATCAAGAAAAAAAGGTGGCACACACTCATAAGCTCTCACTCTCTCAGAAGTCACGTTACACTTCCACACCTGATGGTGTCATTTCCTGTCTTTTACTAGACGTAGTGAGGTTGTGGTGGTGAAGGGAAAGTTGAAGGTATGCTCTGTCTCGGGTCTTGTGGCTGTTCTTGGCATCCTGGTCCTACTGCTGGGTGTTCTTATGGCAGCTCTGGGTTACTGGCCTCGTGATGGACTGTTCTCCAGTGCTCAGCCACAGGAGGGCGCTGCTATGGCTTTGATGTCTTTCAACATCCCAACATCTGCCCCCGCTGACATGAAGGTAAGAGTGTCCCTGACTTGAACCCAGCAGAGCCTAAACCAGGGTCTTTCAGGGACCGTACAGGTGAAACTGGAACAATGAGACTGGTGCAAAAGTCAATTTATGTCAGTAATTCAACTCAGACTGAGAAACCATCTAAAGGCTCAGGAACCCTCTGCAGGTGTTCTGGACTCATCAGCTGATTAGAGTCTAGAATAGAATAGAATAGACTTTATTGATCCCTCAGTGGGGAAATTCAAAAGGTAATTAGAAGAAAGAAAAAACAAGGATACATGTATATACACATAGGCAGTAATCTAGTATTGTAATCTTAGATCACTAAAAAACCACAAATAAAAGATAAAAACAAACTTGGTACCAACACTATGCAGCATACTGTAAGACAGTGTTCCCCAACCCTGGTCCTCAGGGCCCACTGTCCTGCATGTTTTCAATGTTGCCCTTTCAAACACCAGTGTTTCCCTGCTGTCACACACCTGACTCAAATGAATGAGTGACTAACAGGCATCTGCACTTGAAGTGCTCCTGAGGAGGCAATGCAGATCAGGTGTGCTGAAGCAGAGACATGAAAAACATGCAGGACAGTGGGCCCTGAGGACCAGGGTTGGGGAACACTGCTGTAAGAGACACAGACAACAATGTGAATCCGGTATTGCACAAGTATAGAACACATGAATATTGCATTGGTGTTATTGTGTACCAGGATGATACCAGCACAGCTTAAACTGAGGAGTTCTACACTCTTACAGCAGAGGGGATGAAGGATCTGCGATAGCGCTCAGTTTTACATCTGGGATGTCTCAGTCTACCTCTGGAGGAGCTGTCCATGACCTCCACAGTGGAGTGCAGTGGGTGGGAGGGGTTTCTTAAGATGGAGGTCATCTTCCCCAGCATCCTCCTTTCACACGTCTCCTCAACAGAATCCAGCGGGCAGCCCAGAACCGAGCTAGCTTTGGTAGCTAGCTTGTTCAGTCTCTTTCTGTCTCGGTCAGAGCTGCCTACACCCCAGCAGACCACAGCAGAATGAATAACAGAGCCAACAACAGAGTGATAAAAGGATTTCAGCAGCTGGGAGTTAACTCTGAAGGACCTCAGCCTCCTCATGAGATGGAGGCGGCTTTGGCCCTTCTTATACAGAGCATCTGTGTTGTGGGACCAGTTCAGTTTACTGGTGAGGTGAACACCCAGGTACTTAAAGGTGTCCACCACCTCAATGTCTGCTCCCTGGATGTTTACTGGTGAGTGAGGAGGAGTGTTTCTCTGGAAGTCAATCACCATTTCCTTTGTTTTACTGGTGTTCAAGCGAAGGTGGTTACGCTCACACCAGTCCACAAAGTCCATGATGACTGACCTGTACTCCTGGTCGTCCCCCTCAGACACACAGCCGACGATGGCCGAGTCATCAGAGAACTTCTGGAGGTGACAGCTGCTGGTGTTGTAGGTGAAGTCCGAGGTGTAGAAGGTGAAGAGAAAGGGTGAGAGCACTGTACCCTGCGGAGCGCCAGTACTGCACACAACCACCTCAGATGTACAGTTGTGCAGCCTCACGTACTGTGGCCTGTTGGTGAGGTAGTTGGTGATCCATGCAGTCAGATGTTCGTCCACTCCTGCACCCCTCATCTTCTGCTGCAGAAGGCACGGCTGGATGGTGTTGGAGAAATCGAAGAACATGATCCTCACAGTGCTTTTTTGCATCTCGAGGTGATTCAGAGCCCGGTGCTGCAGGTAGATGAGGGCGTCCTCCACCCCCATGTTTGGTTTATATGCAAATTGAAGTGGGTCTATTTCTGGGGTCACCACTGAACGCAGATGGGTGAGGATGAGTCTCTCCATAGTCTTCATCAGGTGGGAGGTCAAGGCGACTGGTCTGTAGTGGTCTGGTTCCCTGGGATGTGATGTTTTGGGGACTGGAACCACACAGGAGGTCTTCCACAGGATGGGGACCTGCTCCAGTCGAAGGCTCAGGTTGAACATGTGTGTGACCACTTCACACAGCTGGTCAGCACAGTCTTTGAGCAGTCTGGGGCTGATTCCATCAGGACCTGCTGGTTTTCTGCTCTTAAGCCGCCTCAGTTCTCTCCTCACCTGGTCTGATGTAACAGTGAGGGGGGGCTTGTTGCTGATGAGAGTTGGTGGAGGGGGGAGAAGCTCATGAATGGTGTGAAGTTGGGAGGTGGGGGGTTGGCTGGCTGACTGGAGGTGGTTGGGGGGTGGTGGTTTTGGTGGTGCCTGTTGCAGCAGTGGGGGGAGTGGAGTCAAATCTGTTAAAAAAACAGGTTAAGCTCATTGGCCCGGTTCTGGTCCCCGTCAGCAGACCCACTGGCATTACTCCTCCCACTGTGACCTGTGATGTTCCTGAGGCCTCTCCAGGCACCACGAGCATTGTTCTGCCCCAGCTGATTCTCCAGCTTCCTCCTGTAGCTGTCTTTAGCCTGTCTTATTTTGTGTTTAAGTTCTTTCTGTACACGTTTTTGCTGCTCCTTATTTCCAGACATGAAAGCTTTCTTTTTCTCATTCAGCAGGGATTTCAGCTCTGTGGTCAGCCAAGGTTTATTGTTTGAGAAACACCTCACTCTTCGTGTTGGGACGGTGTTTTCTAAACAGACGTTTACATAATCAGTCACACAGTGGGTCAGGCTGTCAAGGTCATCACCATGGGCGCTGCAGAGTGTTTCCCAGTCTGTGATTTGGAAACAGTCCCTCAGAATTTCTGTTGATTCCTCATTCCACACTTTCACAGTTTTTTTCTGAGGAGGCTCCCTAATCACCCTGGGTGTGTATTCAGGCTTCAGGTAAATGAGGTTGTGGTCTGAGCAGCCGAGCGGCGGCAGGGGGGAGGAAGTGTATGCGTTTTTGACATTAGCATACAGAAGATCAATTGTATTGAAATTTCTTGTGGGACACTTAACATACTGTGTAAAAGTGGGCAGAGTGGAGGAGAGAGACGCGTGATTAAAATCCCCGCTGATGAGAACAAGCGTGTCTGGATGAGCTGTCTGCAGCTTCTCCACAGAACTTTGGAGCAGCTCGCATGCAGCGACTGCGTCAGCCGAGGGGGGGATGTACACATTTAACGCTATGACATGTGAAAACTCTCTTGGGATGTAATAGGGCCGGAGACCAACAGCCAGTATCTCAATGTCTTTTGTACAGAGTTTTTGTTTAATGGTCACATGCGCCGGGTTGCACCATCTCTCATTAATGAACACAGCCAGCCCCCCTCCTTTTCGCTTACCGCTCCGCGCTCCTGTCAGCGCGCGCGAGTTTAAATCCTTCCAGGGAAACCTCAGATTCAGCGATGAGCTCATTCATCCACGTTTCCGTAAAAAACATCAAACTACACCGTCTGAAATCCCGCTGGAGTCTGGTCAGTGCTGTGAGCTCATCAATCTTGTTGGGCAGAGAACGGACATTTCCCATAATCACGGAGGGTAAAACTGGTTTATATCTCCGTTTCCTCTGCTGTATTCTAAGCCCCGCTCGGCACCCCCTGTATTTCCTCCTCAATTCTGGGGGCAGGACAGGCGCGTCTGTGTGGAAAAGCGCCGGGGGCCGCAGCTTCATCAGCTGGTCCCTGCTGTAGATAATAGGTGCGTGGATGGACCCGGGAGAATTTCCTTGAGCGACCCCCAGAAGTTCAGATAAAAGTAAAAAAATGAACACAAACGACACAAAAGTACTCCTGTGGATCATGCGGTTAAAACACGCAACACAAAACAAGCAAAGAATAAAAAAGAGAGTGAAGAAGTGAGAGCTGCTCTGACAGGCTGCAACCCGTGTCGCGCCATGTTTGTTTATATATATTGAATATTGAACCTTTTCACAATATTCTGAGATTGTGAATGTGGGGTTTTCATCAGCTGTAGCCAGAAGCATTACTATTAGAACAAATAAAGGCTGACACATCTGGCTTTAATGAGTCTGTTTCATAGACTAGTTCCACCTTTTAGGCTGAGTTACTGACATAAATTAACTTTTGCACCAGATTCTGATTTTTCCTGTTTCACCTGTACAGCAGCTTTTCTTTTCACACCGTTGGTATTGAGTTGACAGCAGAGTCCTGCTCTGATGCTGCTGATGTTCCTCTGAACGGTTTTCTGTCTGATTTAGAAAGAAGTGAGTGAGGGGGAGGAGCCAGAGGGATACAAAGGAAACAAGGGAGAATATACTTTTTTGAACCAAACCGAAAGCATCAATGGGACGACCCAACAGCTTCCTCGAGGCTTCCTGGAGGACTTCCTGGACAGGTAGCAGGTTTCTGATAGGAGATCAGTATTTCTTACAGCTCTATCAGGAGCTCTGTCCAGTGTGACGTGCTCAGGTCTCTGACCGGCTGTGTGACGTGTCTCTGCAGATATCTCTATTCTGATAGGCTGAAGGTGTTCGGCCCACTCATCATGGGAATAGGGATCTTCCTCTTCATCTGTGCCAACGCCGTCCTGCATGAGAACCGTGACAGGAAGACAAAGGTCATCAACTTGCAGGACATTTATTCCACTGTCATTGACCTCCACAGCATTCGCAAGCCCCACTCATCATCCTCTGGCTCCGCCCATCCGCCATCAGCCAGTCCCCTCAATGGGCTCGTTAACTATGTACAATCAAAGAGCTTGGACTCAAAGCCCTGGACATGTCCCACCTCCCTCCTGTTATCAAAGGAATCTGCCAGCAACAGGCGCAGCAGTGATGGAGGAGGAGGTGCAGTCTTCAGTATCTACCAAGAGCAGCCAGAGGCACCTCCTTTTTCAGCTTCCAACAGAAACTCACTAACACAAACCTTCAGTCCTTCCTGGTCTTCCGACCAGAAGGAGGTGCTCAGCTCCTTCACTTTACCTCGACAACGCCAGCAGTCCCTGGACCCCCGCAGGAGACACTCATTCTGGGCTGGGACCAGCCGGGAGGAGGAGGAGCAAAAGAAGCCTAAAGGACCACCAGTTATGTGCACCTTCACACACCCCCATCATAGAGGCTCAGAGGCAATGCTCCTCCTGTCCTCCTCCTCACTCTCCTCTCTTTCATATCGTCTTTCCTCTTCCTCTTCCACACCAGCCCCCCCCTCCAGAAGGCGGAGCCTCCCAACAGCTGCCTTCGAAGTCACTTACAGCAAATTAACTCCTGAAAGGGAGAAGAGTTTAGAGTTGTCTTCATCACATCAAGTGACCTCAGAGGAAGTGACATCACAGAGGAAATGCATCAACAGGCAGAAGCTAAGAATGATGTCCCAGCTGGGCTTAGGGGTGAGGAAGGAGGAGGAGGAGTTTCCAAAGCATCATGTGACCCTGTGAGATGAAGAAGTAGCAATTAGAATGTTCTGGTTGGGGGGGGGGATTACTGCTGTCGTTGAACACAAACTTTTTTAGTTATTTTATTCCCTAACCCTATCTGTCTGTCTGTCTGTCTGTCTGTCTGTCTGTCTGTCTGTCTGTCTGTCTGTCTGTCTGTCTGTCTGTCTGTCCGTCCGTCCGTCCGTCCGTCTGTCTGTCTGTCTGTGTGAATGTCTGTCTGTATGTCTGTGTGTGTCTGTATGTGTCTGTGTGTCTGTCTGTATGTCTGTGTGTCTGTCTGTCTGTGTGTCTGTCTGTCTGTATGTCTGTCTGTCTGTCTGTATGTCTGTGTGTGTCTGTATGTGTCTGTGTGTCTGTCTGTATGTCTGTATGTCTGTGTGTCTGTCTGTATGTCTGTATGTGTCTGTGTGTCTGTCTGTATGTCTGTATGTCTGTCTGTCTGTCTGTCTGTCTGTCTGTGTGAATGTCTGTCTGTATGTCTGTGTGTCTGTCTGTGTGTCTGTCTGTCTGTCTGTATGTCTGTGTGTGTCTGTATGTGTCTGTGTGTCTGTCTGTATGTCTGTGTGTCTGTCTGTCTGTGTGTCTGTCTGTCTGTATATCTGTCTGTCTGTCTGTATGTCTGTGTGTGTCTGTATGTCTGTATGTCTGTGTGTCTGTCTGTCTGTGTGTCTGTCTGTCTGTCTGTGTGTCTGTCTGTCTGTCTGTATGTCTGTGTGTGTCTGTGTGTCTGTCTGTATGTCTGTGTGTCTGTCTGTCTGTGTGTCTGTCTGTCTGTATGTCTGTCTGTCTGTCTGTATGTCTGTGTGTGTCTGTATGTGTCTGTGTGTCTATCTGTATGTCTGTATGTCTGTATGTCTGTCTGTCTGTGTGTATGTCTGTCTGTATGTCTGTGTGTCTGTCTGTGTGTCTGTCTGTATGTCTGTGTGTCTGTCTGTGTGTCTGTATGTCTGTCTGTCTGTCTGTGTGTCTGTCTGTCTCCACCCCTCTCTCTCGGTATAAGACGCACCATGCCGGCAAATAATTGTAATATTGCCACAACGGTGTGTCTTATGAACACGCCATGGCGGCAAGGCGATGTGGGAATTTTGCAGGACTCGTGCCGCCACGCTTGGTATTAATATTACCGCAACGCCAGACCTGTGAATGCACATTAAGCCTTGGTGCAACAGAGGGAGGTGTCATGATCACGTGATGAATTAATGCCAAGCTCTGGCTGGAAACTACATAGAAAATGAAAGTAAACACAGACATACGTTTTGCTTTTGTTAACAGAATCAGCTGAGATGATCAACTGGAGCGATGCTGAGCTCCAGGAGCTTCTCTCCATTAGAGCTGGAGCTCAGATCTCCTGACAGCTCACGGGGACGGTGGAGGACAGATGCCTCTAGGAGCAGTTTGTTAAAAAATCTTAAGGAGCGCAGCTTCAATCGCAATAAAAAGCACATTATGTCCAAGATACACGGAAGTCCGTTACAGCGCATAGACCGCCCCCATACCTCCTTTATGCCGGCGCCATCACGTAATCTTTTATAAAAAGGACACGTTTGCTCCACAGTACCACCACGGTCTGAGCTCTCATAAACAACCTGATGCTCCCAGATGCCGCCTCGACATTGCAGCTAACTGGCGGCATTGTTTTATAAAAGAGGCTAATTGCCTCTTTCTCTCTCTCTCTCTCTCTGTAATGTAAGGATTCAGGCTGGGTTTTTGGGTTGATGGTTGAAACTCACCTTAAGTTGTCTCCTGATCAGAACCACTGTGGTTGTTCTCATGAAGGTGTTTCTCTTCTGCTGAAACTGGTGTTTTTAATGTTCTCACAGGAGCCCAACAGTCAGAACTAACAGGGTAGTTTTCCATTAGAACGTGTGTTCTTCATTCGGACCTAACACCTGTCACTGGACCTGCTTCTACCTGCTACAGATCAGATGGTAGGAAAATGGAACCTGTAGCTTCACAAAGTCTTCCTCTGAAACAGCAACACCATCAACCAATCAAAATAAAGCACAGTCTCATTCATCTAGCCTGCTTCTTCTGTTGTTAACTGTTGCTGGTCTTGTTTTAGTATTTCTAGTAGTTTTCGTATTCGTGTCATTCATTTTAGTGTTATTGTTGTTAGCTGGAAAATTCTTCCCTCAAAATAAAATCCCTCCTTTATTAAGTAGAATCAATCTTCAGGGCAGCATGCAACAAAAATTTCTTAGTCTCTTTAATCTGAAAAGGTTTCGTCTTTCAAAGAGTCAAAGGTGACTGCATTCAGCCAATTATATCAAAAACAAAGATTTATTAAAGGAAAATAATCAAAACTATGGAGTTTCTATCAGTCGATCAAATAATAAAATTCATGAAACTAATTTAAAACCTTTGAACTTTTGTTCATAAAGATGATGAGTTCTGGAAAGATCTACTAGAATCTAGATCTGAGTTTTATGGAAGAGGAAACTGAATTTAAGACGTTCAGTCTGGATCAGGTTCTGAGTTGATCCGGACAGAATACCTTTAGTTAGTTTTAAAAGTCAAGGTCACCTTACAAACGGCACAAAACAATAAAATCAAGTCATTTACTAACAACATTTATGTTCTTTAAATACTTAATATTTATTTAAAGCAGCCTGAACTGATGATTTAAATCAGGTCAAAGAGTTTCATGTGGAATATGAGGTCCAGACGGCGAGACGAGCAGAAGGCACCATGAGGAAATGACATCACACAGGTATGAGGGTGGGGGTGGGGCATGATGTAATACCAAGTTATCAGCAAACATAAGAGGAGGTCAGGAGAGCGAAGCAGAGACAAAACCATCCCCACCACTGGACATGATCTCTAGTAGGCATGTTTCTGCTGTTGGAACTTCAGGGTAAATTTACCTGAATGTTCTGGCATGCGTGCATCTCCACCTCACCGGGCCGGCCGAACGGCCGTTTTCAGGAACCTTTGGAGTACCTGTTCAGAGGTAGGTACTCAGAAGGGCCCGGTGGAGTAGCTGAGCAGACCTTTTGGTTAACTCACGCTGATTGGTTGTAACACCAGAAAACACGGCGGCATCCCCCCACGACGATGTAATTCACAGGGCTTTGTTGTCTCACAGAGGGCTGTAAAAAACAGCTTCTTCTGGTCATTGAACGCCACATTTTACATCACGCAGGTGCTCTCGTGCTCTGAATGGATTAAATCATGCTGTACTTCAACAGAATAAAACTTTTAATGTTAATAATGTTACTGTGGACGCTTTTTGGCACTGCTCAGTGACATCACTCACTGCCGAAGCAGTCGTGATATGCTGATGTCTGTGCAAAGTCCTGAAAGGGCTGAATTTGGATGGAGACACAACAGCTGAGACGACCAGGACATATTATCTCCCACTCAATTTACCCTGAAGTTCCCACAATCGAAACACGCCTATTGAGTCCAGACCTTTGTAGAGGTCTTTGAGTCTGAGTCATTTGGCCTTTAGGCGTAACCCAGGACGCTGAGTGGGAAAGGGTTATTATAGTGGGAAACCAGCTTGTCAGAGGTCAAAAGGTCATGAGTGCAGGAGAAATACATTATGGACACACACACACACACACACACACACTGGACCTGAAACCTGAACATAAATTCAGACGCATCAACTCCCTTCACATTTAAACACTACACATCCCATAATGCCCTGCAGGACCAAGAGTGGTAAAAGCATCCCCCAGCCTGTGAGTGACAGCTGTGAGGAGGGGGTGGGGTAATCTGATTAGGTGGAGCCTGATGTGTCTGAGTAAATCCGTCACTTCACCAAAACACCAGACAGAGAGAGAGAGCACCAGGACCTCCACCCTCTTCACATCTGCAAAGGTAAATCATTCAAGCCTAACAGTGTTTCACTTGTGATGCTCTTTGATCTTCCCACCATCATCTTCTTCACTATCTTCTGCTGTCTAGATGGTTGTCAGCACATTATTACTGGTTTGTGTTCCTGACTGACTTTCAGTGGGAGCCAAACACGTGATGGTCAGTGTGTGCATGCAGATGGATTTGGAGTGTGTTCTTAGTGTGTAGTGGTGCAGACACAAACATGTAGCACCACTATAACCTTCAGCATGAATCCTGCTGCGGTTCCGTCCGTTTCAGCTCTGAATGGAGATGTGCTTCAGTCAAATTCAGCCATAAATCCCAAGATTCAGTTCTAATCAAGAACTAGTCAGACCCAATCACAGATGGATGCAGCTCCAGTAACTAGGTGGTTCCACGACTCTTAAGATTTTCACATGAAACAAAAGAGTGATCCTGTCCTGTTTAGTCAGATTGATTAAAAAAAAGGCTTTTCACATCCAGATATCTGATGCACAAGCAGGCTCTCTGCAGTTGGGTCCTCATCCAGGGTGGTTATGGTTACTGTTAGTTGTGCTAGGTTAGGATTTATGGACAAAGTTCTCGATAAGAACAGTCTGGTGTGTGTGGAGGATAAAGCTTCAGACCCTGTCAGCTGGAGCGCTGACCATGAGCGTTCCTGTGGATCTGGTGTTGTGTTAAACACTGCTGGCTGTTATGAAAAGTTAATAATCTCTTTCTGTTGTACTAAATTATGTTAAAGATATTGTTCACTAGCAAATGTAAGTGCAGTTGTAGCATTTAGCTAACAGCAGCTGCTGCTCACTTTACCTTTTCGTCAGTTTTAAGTAACTTTGATGGTATTTCCATAACAAGGTACTCAACAGCTGCTGTTTATCCTGGATGGTAAATGGTAAATGGTAAATGGCCTGTATTTGTATAGCGCCTTCTTAGGGTTCTACAACCCCCCAAGGCGCTTCACAACACAATCAGTCATCCACCCATTCACACTCACATTCACACGCTGGTGGTGATGAGCTATGATGTAGCTACAGCTGCCCTGGGGCGCACTGACGGAGGCGAGGCTGCCGAGCACTGGCGCCACCAGTCCCTCCGACCACCACCAGCAGGCAAGGCGGGTTAAGTGTCTTGCCCAAGGACACACAGCAGCATTCTCTGGCCAGAGCCGGGATCGAACCTGCAACCTTCCGATTACTGGACAACCCGCTCTACCTCCTGAGCTACTGCTGCCCAAAATTATGGATGCAGAATGAACGTTTGTTTTGTCCTAGAGCAGTTTTACCCTGGGTTAGTTGAATTTATCTTCTATCAGATGGGGTTGGGAGCAAGGGTTTGATCAACAAAATCCCAGAAAATCATCATAATTTTTCAAAAACGCATAAATTCAGAACAGGTGCGCTACCACACATTCCAGGCAAGTATCAAAGGTATATGGCAGAGTAACAAAAATATCAGAGGATAATACCAGCTGCAAAGTACATTTTCAAAGCAGGTGGTGCAGATTAACAGAACATTGCTATCTCAGAAGTAATTTGTTAGATTTTCACTTGAGGTATGTATTTGATTTAATACAACATATTTCAGAAACTATAAGAATTAGCTCTAGCTAAGAGTTTCCAAAGTAAGCAGCAGACCTGTTTTAATTTGTATAATCTATTAATACTGTGATCCACATGCCTTGAGTGAAACATAAATAGGTTTAATACCGAACAGACAATTCTTCTACATGTTTTATCTAAATATAATTATAAAATCAAGATAAGTTTTAAAAAATATTTTAAAAAATCAAGCTTTTGCCAAATAGGCTAAATAATGTGACCCAGAAGCACATTATTTCATTTAAAAAGGAAAAATGGGTAGCAAAGTTTGGTTTATTTTAGGCCTGTTAATTGATTACATTTTTTAATTGCAATTAATCACGAGTGTCCATAGTTAACTCACAATTAATTGCAAACTTTTACTTTTTTAACCTAAAAATATATTTTTTATTTCAACAATGGCGTGGACAAATACTTTTGAAGTGAAAATATGTTTATTATAACATGACAAATACAGTCCAGAATCCTCCTAAGAAAAAAAATGAATATTCAAAAGTGCAATTAGGCATTACTTCCTACACGATAGGTTGCAGCAAAAGGACTCACAAAACCAACACTTTGCAATAAAACAGGGACAAAGGGATGAGTGTGATAAAAAACTAGGCCTCCATCTATTTGGTGCATTTTAAACATATCTTATTATTTTTAACAAAATATAAGGCAACACTTTGGTCTTTTTGCTTTGCTAATTCATTGAACAGAGAATAAAAATGATGCAACAGCTGATGTTGCTGCTGAACACACACGCACACACACACACACACACACACAGACAGACGCACGCATGCACGCACACACACACACACACACACACACACACACACACACACACACACACACACACACTCACAAACCCAAGGAGGAACCCCTCTGGCTCAGAAATGAGGCAAACACGGAAGTGGCAAAAATTGCAGTTCTCCCCTCATCCACTGGAGGTGGCTCCAGAAGTGAGCAAAACCCCATTGACTCCCATGTTAAAAATGCCAACTTCACCATACTTGCCAACCCTCCCGAATTTTCCGGGAGACTCCCGAATTTCAGCGCCCCCTCCCGAAAATCTCCCGGAGCCACCATTCTCCCGAATTTCTCCCAATTTCCACCCGGCAGCGCGCATGCTGCTCAGCAAACCATCTTCAGCAGCTTCCAGCACAAACGTAGCACTAACCATTGGTGGGTGGGAAGCTAACTTCACTCAGCTCTGCTCTGAACTTCCTGCTGCGGGAGCGCGCAGCGCTCAGCCTCTCGTTGAGGAAGTAAATGATTAGAATAAGAGCGCCGAGGCTAAATTAAAATATATTTGTGTTATTAACACGTTTCTTATCAGTGAAAAAGCCACGACTTTGGGCAGATAAATGAAAGAATTGACGGTTTTTACCCACGGTTAATACGAATGTTTTAAAGTCAACTACGTTCTCTGCTGCCTGGTTCCTAATAACGGATCACATACCTGCTTTTTAAACCAACAGCATAATAGTTTAAGCCCATCTAAAGGTTTATGAGCATCACTGTTGATACTCAAGAGCAGAACTAAGTTATTTAAACTCTGTGGGCTCATGAAACTCACAACACTGCAGGTCTGTGGAAAAACATTGCTGCATTTTAACAGGTGGATTTGGCCAAAATATACAATTAAAGACACTAAGTTGGAAGTCTGATAACTCACATAGGCTAAAAAATACAATTTTCTTGTATTTCTATTTAAATAATGTGTAGAATAGACTGTATGCTCCCTGTCCATTCTGTTGCTGTAAATTCTTTTGTGAAAACTACTGAATGATGCACTGATCAAAGGAGGTGAAACAATCAACATATATGATATATGGGTCCCAGGGCATCAATAAATTAACTACAGTATATTGATTATCAATAAAGTAAAAAATATATATAGCAGCTAAGATTGTGTCTCAGCCCCTGTAGCCCTAATACTTTATAATTATCATGTCATAAAAAAATCTTTATTTTTTTTACTTGTGAGTGTATATGTAAACCCCCCCCCCCCAGCCCTTTTGAATGTCTCCCTAATTTCGAGGTCTCAAGGTTGGCAAGTATGAACTTCACAGCTGAAAAAAAGATCTTTACAGCCTGGTTCAATTTTCCATTTTGTGTTTAATAGGTCTAGTTTATAGTCCTGACAACTCTGAGGGGGGTGGATTTTTTTGTAACTCTTCCGTTTAGGTGTAATTAAATGCTTGAAATTATGAATAATTAGATTTGATTGACAGGAAGCATGAGCGTCAGAGCTAGCTTCAGAGCTAGCATAAGCAGCTAGCTCCAAGGAAGGCCTCAGCCTCACGTTAATAGATGTTCGCCATTTTGACTCTGAACTTTAGTTGTGTTTTCTGCGTGTTCGTGTTTGGATGTTAATCATGGAATTATTTGGACAAAGAGGGAAAGCTGTGGGATTGATGCACCAAGCGATCTTCCAAGAAGTCTCTGCTTCATTTTTATCAGTAAGTAAAATTATATTTCTGTACTTTATTTCACTGATTGAATGTGGGAAGATGCTGTGTGTTTAACATAACACTGCTTGGTCAAAGATGGGTTGAAATATAACGTGTTGGTGGGGCTGGCTGGGTACCGTAACTCGAGCTAGGTAAGCTAACCGAGGCTAGCTGAGGCTTTGGGACTTCACTGGTCCACCACAGTCAAAGATCCACGAGGTCATTGCTGCAGAATGGAGGTTTGTCGAGTTTGGGCAACGTGCCTCTCCTTTTACCAGCAGCGGCCTGCGATCAGAGATCCATGAATGTGCCGCTTCATCCTTGCGGAGGCACGCAGTCCAGTGAGGTGGGCGCCCGGCTTCTCTACACACAGGCAGCCGCACGCTCCCTTCTCCCGAGGGAGCTGGGACGCGCGGCTGCTTGGCTACCGTCTGAGGCTGTGGTTGTAGCCTGTGGAACTCTCTGACGGAGACTACAGAAACAATCCAGCTGTTTGAGCTGATCTCGTTACATTTTGGAGTCGCTCAACCGCGTTTCTCTCACTAAAAGCGCCCGAAAAACTCCACTAGCTTCGAGTTAGCATGTTGCTAAGGTCCTGCTGAACTCCCCCGGAGCAGAGCGGAGCGGGACATCGTGTAAGCAGCCAGGGCGCATGGCTCCGATCGCAGCGGTCTGAGGCTCTGCTTGTATTTTTACAGTCCATATTACAGCTCCACAGACGACCAACGCTGCTGCCTCGCACAGAAGCCAGACAGCTGCGTGGTTCGCTGTCTCGGTTCTCCATCTTAGCTTCGTGTGTTAGCTCAGTTTATCTAGTTGCTACATTGGTTTAGTTATCTCCAACCCTCACTGCCCCACCCTCAGCTCCACCTCTTTTCCCATTTATGGATTGTCTGGGCGTGAAGAGGCGTGTGTCACGGCCAAAATGGAGGCGGTGGGAACCTCGCATTTTGAATCATTTTGCATATGAATTTCCAAATGGGCGGGCTCCCACAGCTTTCCCTCTTTGCGGCTACACTCACACACACACACACACTCACAAACACACACACGTGCGTGTGAACACAACCTATGTTGAAAGTTACCCCACATGACCGCGGCTGGCCAGAGCTCAACCCTGCTTACGTGCCCTGTTTACGTCCCGCCCATCATAGTAGGTTTAAATTTCAATATAGATGTATATCGAGCCTTTTACTTTATTAATTGTATCGGTCTTTGTCAGATGACGTATCGGGCGCTGTGGCGCATTGCATGATGGGAGAGCTTGGTCTATAAACGGAGATTTCTTCATATGATTTGAAGAGCTTTGCTTGTCTATATTATGCTTATAAATTGTTAATGTGTAATTATGTTATTTAATTGTCATTTTCCTTTCAATTTAGTCTCAAAAATATAAGATTTTGCACATAACCGTTTAATTTTATCTGATGACAAAATTCTAAGATGTTACTCGGCACCCAAGTAGCCTTTTTATCAAATAATTTTTTACTCTTACTTTAGTAATTTTGGGGATGGCTTCTTTTTACTGCCATTTCAGTAAAAATATGTTGAGGTAGCGCTACTCTGACTTCAGTACAACTTTCGGTTTCTCTACTCTGGTCTCGAGTGAAAGGGGATCCCTGAAAATGCTCACCTTGGCAGTGACGACGGTGTTGCTGCAGTCCTGCGGTCGAAATGTTAGCATATCTTCTTGTACCCAGCCATGTGTAAAATGTTCATATGCCTCAGATGATTTGTAATTTTTAAACTGCTGACACGTGTATGCGCTGATCCCGAACACCAGCTAGTATGATACCCAACGCGGTAACTTGGAGGCAGTGATGAAACGTCTGAGCTCCATTTGTTTATGTGGAGTTCATAGGGATCTACATTGTCGATTGTAGACCATTTCTCAAAATATCGATCCCTAGCCTCCTTCACAAGTTGATCCCTGTAAGGGATGCGTTTGTTCTTCATCTTAATTCTTCAATAAAGTTTCTCTTACTAAATAGAACTTCTACTAAGAAATCACAGTGTAGCCATAGAAACACTACTTGATCTATATGGGGTGTGTGTGTGCCTGCTCTGTCTTCTCAATCCCCAGTGAGTCGTAGCGGATGGCTGCTCATACTGAGCCAGGATCCTCTGGAGGTTTCTTCCTGTTAAAAGGGAGTTTTCCTTCCCACTGTCGCTACATGCTTGCTTAGTATGAGGATTGTATCAACACACAGTCAGTGTCTTGATGCAATCTGCTGGGTTCCTTATATAGGAAACTTTTTTACTGATTGGCTTAATGAACTGAACTGTATTGGAATGTTTACTTTGTGAAGAGCCTTGAGACGACTCTTGTCGTGATTTGGCGCTATAGAAATAAACTGAATTGAAACTTTTTATCCATTGTTTTGATTGTTTTGCGTGCTGGTTAGGGCTGGGCAATAAATCGAAAATTTATCGTTATCGAAATTTCTGACTTTTATCGATATCATTTTTCTCATGTCAATAAATTTGGTAATACAAAAATGAAAAGATGTGTGTAGGTTGGCGACGTTCATGTCCCTTTAAGAAGCTGTACCACCTCGAGTCACATGACAACATGACTCAACGTAATACCCGTGATAGCCCCATCTAGAGGACAACTTTTGTTTTTGCGCATACATGTAGTTATCGTCCATTTATCGTTATCAAGGTGAACTCCTCAATATACCGTGATAATGATTTTAGGTCATATCGCCCAAACCTAGTGCTGGTCCAACTTTGGCTGCGGATTCCCGAAGCAACGCGAGTCAACATACACACAACATGGCGCCAAGGGGGTGTGGTTCTCAGGCAGATCATGTGTCTGACAAAGACCGATTAATAATTTATTAATAGGGCGATGGTGGCAGAGGAGTTAAGTGTCCGCCTTGCAATTGGAATGTCGCAGGTTCGTGTCCCGCTCAGTGTGTTGCTGTCGTTGTGTCTTTGGGCAAGACACTAACCCGCCTTGCCTGCTGGTGGTGGTCAGAGGGACCGGTGGCACCAGTGCTCAGCAGCCTCACCTCTGTCAGTGCGCCCCAGGGCAGCTGTAGCTACAATGTAGCTCATCCCCACCAGCGTGTGAATGGGTGGATGACTGATTGTGTTGTGAAGCGCCTTGGGGGGTTGTAGAACCCTAAGAAGGCGCTATACAGACCATTTACCATTAATTGTGTATATATTGGTTAAATCACATGTGTAAGTGAGTTAGTACCTGCTAGCCACCAAAGCTGCAACTACTAAGCAGCTCACCAACCATAGATAACTGCTTTGGATCTAAATAAACATTTTACATATCAGCCCAATAGCTACAATTAGTTTACTTAAAAAAACAAGGATACATGTATATACACATAGGCAGTAATCTAGTATTGTAATCTTAGATCACTAAAAAACCACAAATAAAAGATGAAAACAAACTTGGTACCAACACTATGCAGCATACTGTAAGAGACACAGACAACAATGTGAATCCGGTATTGCACAAGTATAGAACACATACTGAATGTTGCATTGGTGTTAGTGACCCCAAAATTAACGCTGTAACCCATTTGTCACAAATCCACATTTAGTTCTCATATGACACACCAAGGAGAAAACATCATGTATGTCATTTAAATCAGATATTAGCGTGTTTGCCACGTGTGACCAGAGGACAAGCTGTTAACATTTATAGTCACATCAATAAAGCATTTCCTTTTCCACATGTATTATGGTACCAGTGTAAGGTACTGTAAGGCTATTTAACATCTTCATAAAGAGGACAGCATGTTGATTCTATGGGACCATCCCAGACAGAAGCTAATAATGCTGACATCAGGAGCAACATCAGTGGAATGAAACGCTCCTGCTGCAAATGAAGATTACATACAAAAAGGTTCAGCTGTAAATCCAATTAGAAACTCCACATTTATTAATAATGTAGCCATCAGAAACAAAGCTGCAGCTGCTGCTACCGCTGTGGGCCAGCGGTGGCGCTAATTCACCACTTCGTTGTTGCCAGCCACCGGCAAGAAAAAGGGGCGGTAACATGCCTCATCCAATCATATTCACCAAGCTTCAGTAAAGCTAGCTGCTAGCTTGCCGCGGAGCAGGTTTGTTCTCCAGCATGAGTAACCATGGTGAATGGGAGGGGTTTCAGGCTAGCCATGTTGGTAAACCTGTTTCTGGGGCAGTTAAACCAGATTTTCAAAAGAAAGCCTGGTTTTTGGGATTAGCTCACTTTCTGGCACGGCCCCCTGAAACAGCTGTCTAAAATGAATGAGGACTATTACTCAGAGTAAGATATTTGCTCCGACTCCATCCAGTGGTGACATAAAATTGGACCAAAGGAGGTTGGAAATAAAAATAGTTGAGACCTTTGGTGTGTCTAAATGTAAGGAAAGATTCATTCCATCTGAAGAGAAACCTTGAATTTAAGGAAGTCTTGAACCTGCAGCCAGTTTGATAGTAAATTGGATTTGAATGAAGACACAAACATGTGGATAGAGAAGTTTAGATGTTCTGATTCATGAGGGTTTCATCTCCACGTAAGGGTCACATTATTTGGTGTTTTTGAAGTGAGCTCTTGTTTTGACACCGCAGTACTGACTTGATTTGTTTGCCCAATCATCACCTGGTGTAGTCAGCAGATTAGTTGCCGTGTATGGAACTGCTATTGTTAATTATAACCCTTTGCCAGCGGAGCAAGGTATGCTTACAATTGTGATTTTCTTTTGTAATAGTACTTATTACGATTTATATTCTGGTGTTGATTTGTGTTTCTTGCCTGCTGGTGGTGGTCGGAGGGACTGGTGGAGCCAGTGTACGGCAGCCTCGCCTCTGTCAGTGTGCCCCAGGGCAGCGGTGGCTACAATGTAGCTCATCCCCACCAGCGTGTGAATGACTGATCGTGTTGTGAAGCGCCTTGGGGTTTGTAGAACCCTAAGAAGGTGCTATACAAATACAGGCCATTTTAATATATTTATGTTTTGTCATTTATAGTTTCACAGAAGAGCACGGTCCGAAGGGTTGAACAAGGCAAGGCAAGGCAGTTTTATTTATACAGCGCATTTCCTACCCGAAGGCAACTCAAAGCGCTTTACAAACAAATAAGACATTACAAAACAGAACATACAAAAAATAGACAACGGACAACTAAAGCTAGAAACTCTTAACATAATACTAACAGAGCTTCATTTAGACTAGCAGAGCTTCGCTTGGACAATGAGGACCAAGAAATTATTATTATAGAACTAAACAGAACTTGAGTGAGACTAAATGTAGCTGAGATCAGTGGTGGTACTGATAGGGTATCAAGGTCAACCAGAAGTCACTAAGTGCACAAATGATTGTTTAAACTAAGAGTGTAGGGTGACCTGAACTGAGACAGTATAACTAGTAAAACCAGCTAACATTTAAGACTGACTAAATGAATGGTTGCTAAAACCAGAATCATATGACATATAACAGGCAGTGAGCTAGATTAAGAATTATCCATCCATCCATCCATCCATCCATCCATTTTCTGTAACCGCTTATCCGAGCAGGGTAAACAGGCGGGGTACACCCTGGACAGGTTGCCAGTCCATCGCAGGGCAACACAGAGACACACAGGACAAACAACCAAACACACACCTAAGGACAATTTAGAGAGACCAATCAACCTGACAGTCATGTTTTTTGGACTGTGGGAGGAAGCCGGAGTACCCGGAGAGAACCCACGCATGCACAGGGAGAACATGCAAACTCCATGCAGAAAGACCCCAGGCCAGGATGTGAACCCAGAACCTTCTTGCCGCAAGGCAACTGCGCTAACCACTGCGCCACTGTGCAGCCCCAGATTAAGAATTAATACAGTAAAATCAAAATAAAAATAAAAACACTGCCAGATAACTAGAAACAAAGGGGGGGGGGGGGGTAGAGAGATAGAGGGGAGGGGGGCAACATATATAGACAGACATGGGTCTCCAAGAGGTGGGCAGGGCGGGGCTGGGAACCTCCTCGCTCCAGGGAGAGAGAGCGCAGCCTCAGTGTGCGTTCTCAATTCCTGACGTTCAGAGGTGGGAGGGAGATAGAGGGTACGCAGAGCACATTGACTCCTTCAGTACGGTGTCCTTGGCAGGCCAGGCCACAGTTCCAAAGGCAGGGGGTAGGGCGGGGTTCACAGCATCTGTCTGTATTCCTTCTGTGGGGGTGGATCTTCTTTGCAGCTCAAGGCTGCAAGGGCGCCAGATTCAGATAAGAAAAGTTGTTTAGGAACAGGCAGAGATAATCTTCTGTCAGCCTTGCAGTTTTTAGCTGGACTTCAGTCGCTCAGTGAATCCAATAATTGGGTTTAAATTAGCCATACCATGCAGAACCTTCTCCAAGATCACATTTATTTTGCGCGCTAACGCCGGGATCGCAGCTAGACCCTCTAGCTTGTAAATGACCACTAGCAACGTCTGAGTCTGAGTGGTCTCTGCCCAGCTGAGACTTTCCTTGAGTTCAGGTGCCATTCCAATCGCCCCCGACTTTCCAAATTTCAGAAATACCAGAAATCCTCCAACTCGAACAAGAAGAGATCCAGAAATCATAATTCCAAATATCCACGTGTCTTCTACGTCCTCCACGGACAGCTGGGAGAGGCATATAATATTCCACTCCTTCCAGGAATCCAAAATATACCCCACCGGGTGCGTTCTGTCCGGACAGGATGGAGCCCCCTGCTCCATTCTCATTGTTGAAAAAATCTTGTCAATCCTGTTGAATGTCCAGCTTGCCAAATTCATGATTTAATATAAAATTGAGTTTTCAGGAGGAATGCAGAAAAATGCCCTGATAGACAGACAGGACAAGAGCCTTGGGAAAAGATAAGGGAGAGAAGAGGAAAAGCGTCTGTGCTCTCCGAGTGCCGGAAGAAGAAAAAGAAACAAGAAAGAAAAGAAATGTCCGTCTTTGTTCTGGTGCCAGGGCCAGCTACAGTGTGATGTTTCCCGTGTGTCGTTGTTGTGTGATGTGTGTGTTTCCTGTTTAAAAATGAAAAAATAATGACATCAACCTTTGAACTCACTCAGTAACATGATTCTAAAGACTATCAAGCAATGACAAGTTGTCTCAAGGTACGAACAGCTGATTATGTGAACACCTGCATAAGTAGAGATGTAATTATGGGATGGGATTATAGCAGAATAGAACTTTTTCCGGATGGAACAGGCCTTTTAAGTTTTATTTATTTATTTATTACAACCGCTGCTTTACATTAATATCGGTTTGATTAATTTAATCCCTGATATTTTCTCAGTCTTTCAGGATAAACTATGTCTCAAACTCCAGCTCCGGATTATTATGTTTATTTTAGTAACTCAAATGCAGCACTTGCCACTTCCGGAAGTCACGTGTCTATCGTTAGGGGGTTCTTTCTTTGGGGGGAAAAAACACGAAAGTGTGACAAAATTCTGCCAAAAACTACAAACAGCTGCTTTACATCCTGCGTGATGACGTACAACCGTGCGATGCTGAGTAGTGATGATGACGTAGTAACAAAGAGCCGTCGGTAACCGGCTGGACAGAGGGCGAACATCCGTCGCGAGGACAGGTAAAGACGCTGCTTTGATTCCTGCAGGTGATCGATCAGTTATCAGTGAGGGAGACCTGATCGTTTTTTCGGGTCTCTGTCAGTGTGAGTGCGCGTGTGTTCTGCTGCAGCGGGACTCACGCACGCGCACTCTGGCCCCTCCCATTAGAGCCTGAGCGTCCCGTGATAGATGCATGTTTGTGCTGCAGATGGACGCACATGTGAGGTGTTCAGCGGTTCTGATGGGTCTAATGACCCAGTTGTGTTTGTGCTGCAGGCAGCCTAACCCAGAGTGACGTCATCTCTGCTGTCTAGCGCTGACCATCTGACCTCAGACTCATCTGCTCAAATGCTGCTCTGTTGGTTTTTTAATTTATCCTTTGTTTCAAGTGTCTTAGTTTTTGTTGTAGGAGAGCCAGATTCAGGGCATTTCCCATAATTCCTTGCTCTCTGTGCACATGCATATTCATTTATTGGTACAGTGGTTTTAACATTACAAACGTGCTGTAAATAAATAAAAACAATACAGGCGATAATAAACACACACATCATAACAAACCTTAAAAACAAGGAGCTAAAACAAACAAACAAACAAACAAACAAGGCGGTAATGACTGAACCTCTCAGAGATGGATGGATGGATTCATGCATGCAACAAATAAGCCTGAAATCAAAGACAACCATGGAACCACTGTCACGCTAAGAATCTCTTCATCATCCAGATCCAAATCAGATTACATCAGATTGTCTCTAGTCCATAATCCTGTCATTTGCTGTAACCATGGTAACTATTCACCTGACAGCTGGATGGGGTTAGCGCTGGCAGCCATAGCCTGAGTGTAAGGTCTGGATGCTGATTTATATTTTCCATTTAGTTTTAAGTGATTAGAATAGAATAGACTTTATTAAACCCCCAGTGGGGAAATTCACTCGTTACAGCAGCCCAAACACTTAGAGACAAGAAACTGTTATTGTAACCTTCAAACCACTAAAAACAACAAATAAAAATAGAAAATTGGGTTTCCAAGAAGAAAGAAACAGCATGAGGGACACAGACACTAATGTACATCCGGGTATTGAACACATGCTGAATCTAGCACTGATGCTAGCGTGTAACAGGATAACACCAGTAACAGTTAAACTGTGGAGTTCTACACTCTTACTGCAGTGGGAATGAATGACCTACGGTAGCGTTCTGGTTTACATCTGGGATGTCTCAGTCTGCCACTAAAGGAGCTGTCCATGGCCTCCACAGTGGGTGGGAGGGGTTTATACAAGATGGAGGTCATCTTCACCAGAATCAGATCAGAATCAGAAGGTTTTATTGCCAGATGTGTGAGAAACCACAACATTAGGAAATTGCTGCGGTACTTGGTGCAAAAAGAAAGATAAAAAATAAGAGACAAGCAAATTCAGGAAGTAATAATATACTCATGATAAAATAATTAATATAAAAGTGTCAATAACTAGAGAAGCAGCTACTATATACACAGTGCAGGTACTAATCAGAGTGGATCAGCTTCAGGTACAAACACAACACCGGGTCATGTGACTGGGACCAAGCGACTGGAGTGGGCAGCCCTAGGATTGACATTCATGAGTCCAACAGCAGAGGGGAAGAAACTGTTCTTGTGGCGAGAGGTTCTGGTCCGAATGGATCTGAACCTCCTGCCAGATGGGAGCGGGTCAAGGCTACGTTCACACTGCAGGTCTTGATGCTCAATTCCGATTTTTTGAGTAAATCCCAGTTTTTTGTGTGGCTGTTCACATTATAACTGAAATGTGACATCAAACACTCTCCAGTGTGAACGCTTCACGGCCCCAAAGCGACCCGCATGCGTAGAAGACAAGAAGTCCCAGTCAGAACCAGGAGAGGTGGAGTTGTGATGTGAAAGCCTTCACTGACAGTTCAGCCACAGGATCACACCTGAGTCTCTCGTTTTGGGTTGGAAACTGTTTTAAAAACTATTTTACTCCTTATTCCCGCCGTCTTCCCAAGTTAGTATTCCCTGAAAATGTTTCGGTATTCAAGTTCATTCACGGAAAACCCCCGCCCCGCTCTCACGGAGACACGCTTCCCTCCAGCAGCACATCCCGCTCTCACGCTTCCTTGTGTTTTTAATTCCAAAACTTGACAGGATGTCGCACAGACCCCTGAATCCCTCTGTCATCGCTAAAGTCCTGACACGACGCTCACCTCCCCTGAGCAGTAGGAGGCGGATTTAATGCGACATGACCGTTCAGACTGCAGTCACTTTCAAAAGATGCGCATATGTGTTGCAATCAGTACAACATATTGAAACGACCTGTGTCGGATTAGGAAAAATCGCATCTGTACTGTTCAGACTGCCACAAAAAATCAGATAAGGGTCACAGGAAGGTCAACATGCAGATTTGATGTGCTTTTGCCTGCAGTGTGAACATAGCCAAAGAGACAGTGTCCAGGATGACACGGGTCAGCTGTGAGCCGACCTGCACGCCTCAGTGTCCTGGAGGTGTACAGGTCCTGTATGGAGGGGAGTTTGCAGCCAATGAGCTTCTCTGCAGAGCGTACAACACGCTGCAGCCTCTTCTTGTCCCTGGTGGTGGCTCCAGCATCCTCCTTTCACACGTCTCCTCAACAGAATCCAGCGGGCAGCCCAGAACCGAGCTAGCTTTGGTAGCTAGCTTGTTCAGTCTCTTCCTGTCTCGGTCAGAGCTGCCTACACCCCAGCAGACCACAGCAGAATGAATAACAGAGCCAACAACAGACTGATAAAAGGATTTTAGCAGCTGGGAGTTAACTCCGAAGGACCTCAGCCTCCTCATGAGATGGAGGCGGCTTATGCCCTTCTTATACAGAGCATCTGTGTTGTGGGACCAGTTCAGTTTACTGTTGAGGTGAACACCCAGGTACTTAAAGGTGTCCACCACCTCAATGTCTGCTCCCTGGATGTTTACTGGTGAGTGAGGAGGAGTGTTTCTCTGGAAGTCAATCACCATTTCCTTTGTTTTACTGGTGTTCAAGCGAAGGTGGTTACGCTCACACCAGTCCACAAAGTCCATGATGACTGACCTGTACTCCTGGTCGTCCCCCTCAGACACACAGCCGACGATGGCCGAGTCATCAGAGAACTTCTGGAGGTGACAGCTGCTGGTGTTGTAGGTGAAGTCCGAGGTGTAGAAGGTGAAGAGAAAGGGTGAGAGCACTGTACCCTGCGGAGCTCCAGTACTGCACACAACCACCTCAGATGTACAGTTGTGCAGCCTCACGTACTGTGGCCTGTTGGTGAGGTAGTTGATGATCCATGAGGTCAGATGTTCGTCCACTCCTGCACCCCTCATCTTCTGCTGCAGTAGGCACGGCTGGATGGTGTTGAAGGCACTGAAGAAGTCGAAGAACATGATCCTCACAGTGCTTTTTTGCATCTCGAGGTGATTCAGAGCCCGGTGCTGCAGGTAGATGAGGGCGTCCTCCACCCCCATGTTTGGTTTATATGCAAATTGAAGTGGGTCTATCTCTGGGTTCACCATGGAGCATAGATGAGTGAGTCTCTCATTAGTCTTCATCAGGTGGGAGGTCAAGGCGACTGGTCTGTAGTGATCTGGTTCCCTGGGATGTGATGTTTTGGGGACTGGAACCACACAGGAGGTCTTCCACAGGATGGGGACCTGCTCCAGTCGAAGGCTCAGTTTGAACATGTGTGTGACCACTTCACACAGCTGGTCAGCACAGTCTTTGAGCAGTCTGGGGCTGATTCCATCAGGACCTGCTGGTTTTCTGCTCTTAAGATGTCTCAGTTCTCTCCTGGTCAGATGTTAGTGAGAGGGGGGAGTGAGGGAGGGTGTGGTGCTGTGGGGGGCTGATAGTGGGGTTTAATATATATATATATATATATATATATATATATATATATATATATATATATATATATATATATATATATATATATATATATATATATGTATATATATATATATATACATATATATATATATATATATGTATATTTTCTAAAGCATCCTTATTACCCTGCTTAATTGGGAACAACTGTGTTAATCAACTCAACAGGTGAAAAACAGCAGCTCACTGCTTGGCAGGTGGATCATCATGATAACAGAGCCAGGTGAGGCCCAACCCACAGATGCAGAGTATTTTCCTGAAGCTGCTGCCCACTCGACACCAAAACAGGTGAGTATTTTATTAATAAACTGATCAACTTAACGGCCCCACTGTTGGGTGCTACGGTGTGACATCACTTAGTGTTGTTTCGGGGCGGGGGTGTAGGGTGAGGTGTTCCAGAGTCAAACTCAGAGCCCATTAGGCGAGGATCTGACCAGCCACATGACATCGAGCAGTCACATCAGTCGATCACCAGCCAGAAACCCTCTGAGTTTCAGAATGATGCAGACCAGAGTCACACTGCTGGACGGATCGTTGTTTACCTGCAATGTGGAGGTGAGACAGATGTAAACAGTAGCAGAACACAAAGGTTCTGCTAGTGAGACAGGTTAGATGAGGGGGTGCTTGATAACAGGTTTCATGTGGTTCTCTTTAGAAACGGGCCAGAGGTTTGCAGCTGTTGGAAAAGGTTTATGAACATGTCAACCTACTGGAAAAAGATTACTTTGCTTTGTCCTTCAGAGATGCAGACGACAACAAGGTAAAGGTGTCTGATCACCTGTCTATATCTGATCACCTGTCTGTCTGATAACCTGTCTATATCTGATCACCTGTCTGTCTGATAATCTGTCTATATCTGATCACCTGTCTATATCTGATCACCTGTCTATATCTGATCACCTGTCTATATCTGATCACCTGTCTGTCTGATAACCTGTCTATATCTGATCACCTGTCTGTCTGATAACCTGTCAGTGTGATCACCTGTCTATATCTGATCACCTGTCTGTCTGATAACCTGTCTATATCTGATCACCTGTCTATATCTGATCACCTGTCTGTCTGATTACCTGTCTATATCTGATCACCTGTCTGTCTGATAACCTGTCAGTGTGATCACCTGTCTATATCTGATCACCTGTCTGTCTGATAACCTGTCTATATCTGATCACCTGTCTATATCTGATCACCTGTCTGTCTGATCACCTGTCTATATCTGATCACCTGTCTGTCTGATAACCTGTCTATGTCTGATCACCTGTCTGTCTGATCACCTGTCTATATCTGATCACCTGTCTGTCTGATAACCTGTCTATGTCTGATCACCTGTCTGTCTGATAACCTGTCTATGTCTGATCACCTGTCTGTCTGATAACCTGTCTATATCTGATCACCTGTCTTTGTGTCTATCTGTCCTTTTCTTGTCTGTCTGTGTCACATATTTTTACCACTAGTGTGTTTTCTGATCCTGGTCTTTGTTTTGTAGAACTGGTTGGATCCAGCCAAAGAAATCAAGAAGCAGGTCAGAGGTCAGTTATTGGCAGGTGGTTCATTTAGGAAATATCGACTCACCTTTTATACCTGTTAGTGGAAAATAAATGTTTGCTCTTTATTTCTCAGGTGTTCCCTGGATCTTCACTTTTAATGTAAAGTTTTACCCTTCCAACCTCGCCCAATTGTCTGAGGACATAACCAGGTAGAGTCACACATATAATAATAATAATTATAATAGCACCTTTCAGGACACCGACCGAGACTTAACAGTAGAGTAAAGACACGTGACAAAACAAGAAAACAAAGAACAGAGGGGAAAAAGTCTTACATTTATATTTCACCTAATGAGACAGGTAACATCTTACGTGTCCATTTGCAGGTACTTCCTGTGTCTCCAGCTCAGACAAGATGTTGTTTCTGGTCGTCTTCCTTGTTCATTTGCAACTCACACCATCCTTGGTTCTTACACAGTTCAGTCTGAGCTTGGAGACTATGATCCAGGTAAGGAAAACACACCTTCAATCCCCCGACCTGCCGTAAACTGGCTGCTGACTTGTCTGCTGATTTCAGATGAATGTGGTCCAGACTACACCAGTGAGCTGTGCTTTGCTCCAAATCAAACTAAAGAGATGGAAGCTAAGATCATGGAGCTGCACAAATCATACAGGTTGTTGTGTGTCACATGTTTAGTGAGGTGTGTTCAGGTGACTTGCTGCCATTTGATCATGTGTTGTGTGTTTAGAGGAATGACTCCTGCTGAAGCAGAGATGCACTTCCTGGAAAATGTGAAAAAGCTTTCCATGTATGGTGTGGACCTCCATCATGCAAAGGTATGGATGTTCTCAGTGGGCTCTTGAATTCAAGAACAAGAACACACCTAGTTCAAACTGGGAGAGAGGCAGGAGTTGAGGAACATCCCATTTTCTGTTGTACTGGAGTAGATCAAATAAAGACAAGCCAGACAGCGTGAGGTCAGTAGAGTCAGTTGTGATAGTGTGAAGTTAGAGGAAGAAGAGATCTACCAGCCTGAAGGCTGAAGTGAGGGCCCAGGTGTTTCACATCAGGAAAGGTTTGAGATCACACATACATTCTGCAGCCCCTCAGTCTTCAGAAAACTGGGCTTGACCCACCTGGAATCAGAACCTGGAGCCTAGCATAATCCTGATTTATAGTTGGTATGTACTGGTGAAGTTGGGATCGGGATTTTCCTGAAAACCTGCTGCTGATGCTGACTGGTGTTGTGCTTCCAGCTCTCCAATAAATCACTAAAACATGGCCCAGTTCTGCCTGGACCACTTTTGCATCTGTGTGGGTTCCAGGGAGGCAGAAATGATTTTTCCAACATGAAAGTTTACAGTTGCTTTAGCAAGTCAGAAAACCCACACCAGGTCCGATCAGTAGCAACTACCAGAACCATCTTGATCCTATAATTTTGCTCTCGAAAGTCCAATCGTCATTGTTTGATTTGACTTTTAGACCCTTGCTTCTTTTTCAGGGATCAGAATTTAGCCTGACATCAGATTCTGATCCAATTCAAGTTCTGACCTGATTGGATTCTCTATCTAAAACTATTATTTACTATATTATCTTTTGGTATTAGCTCATGTGTTAGCGCTCATCGCACTCTGATGTGTGTGTGTGCGTGGGTGTGTGTGTGTGTACACGTGTGTGTGCATGTGTGTGTGTATGTCTGTGTACTTGTGCATGGGTGCAGGACTCCGAGGGCATGGCCATCATGTTGGGCGTGTGCAGCAGTGGTCTTCTGGTCTACAGAGACAGACTGAGGATCAACCGTTTCTCGTGGCCAAAGATTGTGAAGATTTCTTACAAAAGGAACAACTTTTACATCAAAATCCGCCCAGGAGAGGTAAGAGGTCACTGGTAATCACAACTGAAGTCCCAACACCTCAGTCATTCAAAAACATCTGGAATCCATAGCTTAATAACACACCCTCTAACAGTTATATAAAACTCCATCCTAGTATTGGTATCTGTATTTATACTCGATACTGGTATTGGATCCTTGTATTAGGGTTCCAACGATTAGAAATTTTGGTAGTCTGATTATAGTCTGACAAATAACCACAGTTTCACAATTACCACGATTCTTTTACATGAACTGATTTCCCATCTGTTTTAACATGAATCACACAAACATTCTATAAAGGTTTTGAACTCCAGAATATATTTATTACTGCTTTTCAGAAATTCTGCTCAGAAAATCGAATTTGTAAAATCAAAGTAATCTCTGTAAATTTTAAATTACAATATAAAACTTTTAAAATACCCTTAATTTCTCAGTGTTAGATTTAGAGGAGGACCCAAAAGCAGTATGAAGAAGAGATCCAGGAGGCAGCCAGATATGGTACAAAGCAAAATGTCTTTATTACAAAAAATGCAGACTGATGCTGGGATTATATAGACAAGGAAGGGCATACAAAGACCATGGAAACAGGTGAGATGATGGCTAATGACAAAGGGCCTACAGGTGTTATTGACTGAGGGATGGGAGGCAACACAAAGAGGACTGAAACTGAACCAGATCAAATAAGACACAGTAACTAAAGCCTGACGATATTAGAACTAAATGCTGAAAGAAAGAAACTAAACAGGGGGAAGCTAAAAAAGGATAAACTGATCATCTGGGCCCAGTTTTTCAAAAGTAATCCACTAGGAGTTTGGATAACGGATTGGATCAAATCTTGAAAATGGGTTTTTCAAAAGAAAAAACGGATTACATAATCGGATTAGATCACGTAATCCAATCTTGGTTTTAATTCGGTTCAAACCTTTAGTTTGGGTTTTTCAGAACTTTTTTGTTGCACGTCCTGTTTGCTCGTTCTGGTGGAATGCAGGAGGCTGGTCAGGGTCTCCAAGGGGCTCAGGTGCATCATTGTCAGCACAGAGAGGGACATTGAGCTTAGTAGCGATGTTGTGCAGGACAATACAGGCAAGGGTTATGCTGCATGCTTTCTGTGGTTCCACTCTCAGGTAGTTAAGGCATGCAAAGCGCCTCCTAAACACTCAATTGCACATCTTGCTCTGCAATGAGCAGTGTTAGTTTCTTTTAAACGTGTTTTCATTTCAAATAAACATAAACTTATATTGACCCCACACTGGCTATTCTACTTGTTGCTCTTTACATATCTATAGTTCTACATTGTGATTTCCTATCCTGTTTGAGCACTGGTTATCCAGATTTGGTGATCCTGAAAAGTTCCTATCCGGATCAGATCGATCCAATCCAATGTTGCTTTGAAAAACTGGCTCAAAAGTAAGATGGATTACGTGATCACGGATCGCAAAAAAAAGGTTTAATCCGGATCAAATTGATCCGGATTAAACCTTTTGAAAAACTGGGCCCAGGGGCAAAAGTACAACATGAGGCTAAACTAAGGAAAACAGAACCGAACACAATTAAAATGAAACTGAGCTAAAAAGGCTGGGAGAAACAACTTAATCATGAACTGGGAATAAACTAAAGAAAATACATGAACCTAATATGAAATCTATGAAAGTGGGAGAAAGAATGAAGGACTGGAGCAGAGGAGTGGCTAGAGATGAAAGTGATGGCTGAATGATAATATGAATACAAAGACTAGGAAGCACAAGGAGAGAGGGGGTATGGAAGGGACTGGGGAGACAGGACATGACATCATTAGATCAGCCTTTTAGTCTGTTTTGAGTTTCGGTAAAAGACAAAAAGTTTTAAGTGCTGACAACTGGTCAGGGTTAGGGTTAACACACGATGTTTATTCAAGTCAATGCTGAAGGATGGAGATACCTAATGAATTTCTATTAGTGCAGTTATTAATATAATTAAATATAATTTATACTTGTTGATATCTTTATTTTCAATATTGATTAGTAAGAATTTAATTTGTGCATGGATAAATTATATTATTATGTACAATAGGAATTACAAAGCGGTGTTGATGATTAAACGTGAAAATGGCTTGCCGTACTGGCTTGTTACAGATAATACGTGGGAAATGTAGTACATTACTTATTCTTACTATTCTTAATGATGGATTAACCAAAGTGTTTAACATAATAAACTGTCACACCGTTTAATCGCAGCAAACCTAGGTGGTATATCAGTATTCATATCTGATGCTGGTGTTATTTATGTCTGATATATCTGATGATAAAACTAGTATCGGAATCACTATTTTGTTCAATTAAGCCAGTTTTCCAATGGCACTATTCAGCCAAAAATGGCTTAGCACATCATGGGTTAACACAGCTCAATGGACTCTGTGCATAATAGCAAACGATAGAACTTTGGTGCTATTTGGAGTCTGAGAAATATCCGTCTACGATCGGCGTTGTTGTGGCAGCAGTGCAGCCAGTAAATAAGGCACTATCGGCCACTAAAGTCCTTCATTTCACCAATGATTTGATATGAATCACTAGCGCTATTCCCTGTTAGTTCGGAGCGTCTCGGATGTGCTTTGTTGTTATTATCCGGGGTCCTTTACAGACGTTTAGTGAAACTAGCCAGTGGCGATTTCAGTGACGTCACGGCCATTTGGCTTCTTCGTTGTAGTCTGAGCAGAACTTTCACTCTGTGCTCTATGACGGTGGTTGGTTAGGCAGAACTTGCTACTGCAAACTACAGATGCCCATATGTTAAAATCATTTATGCACTCGCTTCCTCAGGAAAGGATTAGAGTGGCATACGTGTGTGGTGACTGTGATTGTTATGGTTTGCGTGTATTTCAATTTCCAAATTTTCCAACAATTCCGTTGCCGACAGTCATAGATCACAGAGTGAAAGTTCTGCTCAGATCAGATGCGCTGCTATTCACCTGTTCTCTATCAGCTATATCACTTTACTTTCATCCATTTCGATTGAGGGGGTGGGGAGTAGGTTGATACACACACGCACGCACACACGCACTCACACACGCGTACACACACACGCGCACACACACACGCACACACACACACACACACACACCATCACAAACATGCCAAACAAAGAAAAATTTTACAATCAAATTTCTTAATCCTCTCGTTCCTTGTCATGTTCTTCCTGTGTTTCTTTTCTACTTCCATTGGTTTTTCTTGCTCTAAACACAGTGAAGCAATGTTTTTTTTATCTTAAATTACTGACGGTTTTGGCAACTCACTGATGGTGGCAGTGAGTCGCCGAAACTGTCAGTAATTTAAGGTAAAAAAACATTGCTTCACTGTGTTTAGAGCAAGAAAAACCAATGGAGTTATCCTCTCATTTACCAGATATTTTCATTAACATAATACTAGACGGAAATAACTAACCTATACTTCCGGTCGGAACCCTGAAATTAGCGTTTTTTTCATGCACGAGGTCCATTCAGTGTAGTTGGGTTTCCCTACAAGTCTGAGACAAAACATGGGTGCATTTGATTGGTAAACAGTGCGAGGTGATCTGTATGCTACAAAGAAACACAACACTGGCAGTGATGTTCAACATTCAATCTCTGGCTCTTTGTCAGACTCTGAATCAGGAAATGGCTGCAGGCAGCGAGGCAGTGGCCAGAAAGCTATCGAGCAGCTAGTGACTCCACCTCCTATCCAATCAGTGACTGACAGTCACTGACATTGCGGTCCCAGACTGGGTCAGCATGCACAGTAAAGCAGGTACTGAAAAGTTGGAGGAAAATACCAAACCGTGCTGTTGAAAAAGGCTGTCAAACCGAATCAAACCCACCTGTGTCATGCTGAGTAGTGCTGTTGGAAATGACCAAATAACCAGTTGGTAAATTCAGTTTCTAAACCAGCCCAGAAAGTTAGATCTCTCAGCTAAAACAAATGAAAGTACTTTGGAAGTTTGGGCGTTCAGAGAATCAATAAAATATTTCACAGCATGTCTTGCTGGCTTCACCTCTCTGTCTCCAGTTTGATCAGTTTGAGTCCATCATTGGCTTTAAGCTGCTGAACCACAGAGCAGCGAAGCGGCTATGGAAGGTCTGTGTTGAGCATCACTCCTTCTTCAGGTCAGTGCTTGTCCAGAGATGTGTCCAACATATCCAACCATGTGACAAACAGACATCTGATAGCCTCATATATCACAGGCTGGCTTCTCCAGAAGAACCACCAAAGAAGTTTTTGTCGTTGGGTTCAAAGTTTCGCTACAGTGGACGAACTCAGATTCAGAGCCGCAGAGCCAGTGCACAGATCTCCAGACCTGCACCCAACTTCCCACGATGCATCAGCAAGAAAAACATGCTCAGTCGCAGCCTTGATGGAGGTACGCTTGCAAATTCCACTAGTCCTCTTAACAGGAAGGCTTGTGTTCTTAAAAATCTTCGCCTAAACAAGCATAGTTCTTATCCTTCTGTTTTTGATCATTGTCCATCAGTTTTCACTTTTGATCCTTCAGTTTTTTGTCCCTCCACTGTTCTTGTTCTGAGAGTTTTCATCCTTCCTTCCTGAATCTAGATTTGTACAGTCATTTTAGAAGCTGGGCCAGTAGTTGTAGCCTAAATAGACTTGTGAGGGAGTCTATTGTGTTTTTGTTCATTGTCATAAATGTTCTATTCCCATTTTGATTGGTCCTCAGCTTCCAGGGCCACTCCCACCTCTTCTCTGATTGGCTCTCCTGCCATCACTGTGTCCACTAAAGCCAATCGAGGTGCAAGCTCAGGTAGAACCTTCCAGAGTGATATAACAGTAACGCTGCTCAGTGATTGCGCAGAGATCACGTCTTCTAGCTTGCTGATAAATGCTGTGCCGTGATTGGCCCAGCTATTTTCAGACATGCCTTTGATTACTTGTTTGTGTTGATGCAACTAATGAATGTTCTGCTATCAACACATCTGTGACTGATGTCTTAGTGGGAATAAACTTTCACCAGCTCAGTGGCCTAGTGGTATGAGTGTCCGCCCTGGGACTGGGAGATCGGGGTTCAAATCCCTGTCGGGTCATACCAAAGACTTTGAAAAAATGGGACCCAGTGCCTCCTCGCTTGACACTCAGCATTAAGGGATTGGATTGGGGGGTTAAACCACCAAATAGTTCCACGTATTTGCGCCAAGCCACATATGCAGCTCACCGCTCCCCCAGGGGATGGGTCACATGTGGAGAACACATTTCACCATCAGTGTGTGAGACGACTAGTGGGACTTTAATCTTTAATCAGAAGAAGGAAGATGATTGTTCTCTGTACAAGGTTAGGGTTAACTTTAACCTTAAAGTAACACTGAGCATTTTCCTGATTCGCCGCCCTACTGGTTGAAAGTGGAATTACAACTGTCGTAAACAACCCTGCAGCAGCCTGCTGCAGCTAGCGCTAACAACAAGCTAACGCTAACATGAGCCAGCTAATATGAAAATAAACCACAAAGTAAAAAGATCCACACTGTTGGACAAATAATATTATTACTTACAAGTCCAGTAGCAACAAAGCCAGGTCACCATCAGTCTGTGATTCTGTAGCCTCCTTCAGCTCCCTCAAACTAGTGTAGGCCGTGCCAATGTTCACTCTGGTTTCAGCTCTTTGCTTCACCTCCAAAGACATTACTCTGTTACTTTTACTTCCAGGCTCCACCATGATGCCAACTACCCCCTGACAAGTCGTTAGCCTCTATTGTGTGTGAAACATTGTATTGATTAGATGCAGGAGGGTGTGATCTAGACTGAAACTGTTTGGGAATTAGGCTCGGAGCTGCATTATAGGTGCTGGAAAGATGAAACCCAAGGCCTTCTCTGTTTAATGTATTCTTCCAAAGATTATAAAGGCTCGTGACTTACATGCTTTTAATATTGATCACTATTTGCAAGACCTGGAGTCCCTTAATTGGGAAAGATTTTTGCTAGTGTTTGAAAATGTTTTCATTTAGTTTCTGCAGGTTCTTGATAAACATGCTCCCTGGGTCAGTGTCAAGGTTAAGGGCAGTCACCTGTCTTGGGTCACCCAAGAACTGATCTTTCAATCCTTTCAATTATCCTCTTTTCAAGAGTTGTGACAAAGTCTGGAAAACAGCAAAAAATTATTTTCCAAGCCATTGAGTTGAATATATAAGAAACTGAAGAATGTTTGTACTACTCAAACAAGAATTGCTAAAGCTAATTTTTTTAGGAACAGTTTGCAATAGGGGTGTGCAGATTCACCATTTAATCGATGCATTCCTATGTGACCAATTCAAAATCGATTTGTAAACGTTCATAAATATAAATACATGCCGAAAAACAGCCACAAAGCGTGTCAGGAACATAAAAGTTAGGCATGCCACCCAGACACTTTAGGCGACAAACCAGTGGAAAAAAACAAAACAGCAATGGCAGAAGCTTGTTTATTAGCTTCAGCCACTGAGTGTGGGATCTACTTGTCAGGATTAAAGGAAAGTTGTGTAAAACTAAAATAAAACAAAACAGCAACACTTCCAACATGCGACAGCACCTCACACGTTTCCATCCCGGGTTAGATGAAGAGAAGAAGCCGGTGGTTGTTCCTCCTAACCAGCCAACAATTGAGGAAGGATTAATAAAACTTTCCCGCAACTCCAGCCTCTTTCATAAAAATACGGTGTTACTTTGCTGCAAAGCTGAGGCGGCACCAGGAAGCTTTGGTCATTTATAAGTGGTCAGCCTGTGGCGGTAATGTGGCGCAATCATGTGTTTTCACAATGATTATGCAATGGTGGTATAAAGTGCTTGTGGGGACAGTCTCAGCGCCATCACCGACTTCCCTTTAGCTTGAATATAACCCATCCATCCATCCATCCATTTTCATCCACTTATCCGGAGTTGGGTCGCGGGGGCAGCAGCTTAAGGAGGGAGGCCCAGACTTTTCTCTCCCCAGCCACTTGGGCCAGCTCCTCCGGGGGAATCCCAAGGCGTTCCCTGGCCAGCCGAGTGGTATAATCCCTCCAGCGTGTCCTGGGTCTTCCTTTGGGTCTCCTCCCGGTTGGACGTGCCCGGAAAACCTCACCAGGGAGGCGTCCAGGAGGCATCCTAATCAGATGCCCGAGCCACCTCAACTGGCTCCTCTCGATGTGGAGGAGCAGCGGGTCTACTCTGAGCCCCTCCCGGATGACCGAGCTTCTCACCCTATCTCTAAGGGAAAGCCCAGACACCCTGCGGAGAAAACTCATTTCGGTAAATCGAGAGCTTCGCCTTTCGGCTCAGCTCTCTCTTCACCACGGTACAACGCCCCCATCACTGCAGACGCAGCACCAATCGGCCTGTCAATCTCACGCTCCACCCTTCCCTCACTCGTGAACAAGACCCCAAGATACTTGAACTCCTCCACTTGGGGCAGGACCTCGCCCCTGACCTGGAGAAGGCATTCTACCCTTTTCCGACTCAAGACCATTGTCTCGGATTTAGAGGAGCTGATTCTCATCCTAGCTGCTTCACACTCAGCTGCGAACTGTTCCAGCGAAAGCCGGAGATCACGTTCTGATGAAGCCAACAGGACCACATCATCTGCAAAAAGCAGAGACCTGATCCTTAGGCCACCAAAACGGATCCCCTCACCACCTTGACTGCACCTAGAAATCCTGTCCATAAAAGTTATGAACAGAATCGGTGACAAAGGGCAGCCTTGGCGGAGTCCAACTCTCACCGGAAACGAGCCCGACTTACTGCCGGCAATGCAGACCAAGCTCCGACACTGGTCGTACAGGGACCTAACAGCCCGTATCAAGGGGCCTTGTACCCCATACTCCCAGAGTACCCCCACAGGGCTCCCCGAGGGACGTGGTCGAACACCTTCTCCAAATCCACAAAACACATGTAGATTGGTTGGGCAAACTCCCACGCACCCTCCAGGACCCCCCCAAGGGTATAGAGCTGGTCCAGTGTTCCATGGCCAGGACAAAAACCACATTGCTCCTCCTGAATCCGAGGTTCGACTATCCGACGGACCCTCCTCTCCAGAACCCCTGAATAGACCTTACCAGGGAGGCTCAGGAGTGTAATCCCCCTGTAGTTGGAACACACCCTGCTGTCCCCCTTTTTAAATAGGGGGACCACCACCCCGGTCTGCCATCTTCCCTAATGGCACAGCCATATTCCAAGATGACAATGCCAGGATTCATCGGGCTCAAATAGTGAAAGAGTGGTTCAGGGAGCATGAGACATCATTTTCACACATGGATTGGCCACCACAGAGTCCAGACCTGAACCCCATTGAGAATCTTTGGGATGAGCTGGAGAAGGCTTTGTGCAGCAGTCAGACTCTACCATCATCAATGCAAGATCTTGGTGGAACATTAATGCAACACTGGATGGAGATAAATCTGGTGACGTTGCAGAAGCTGATAGAATAGAATAGAATAGACTTTATTGATGCCTCAGTGGGGAAATTCACTTGTCACAGCAGCACCATCACTCAAAAGCCCTTTTTATAAAACAATGCCGCCAATTTGCCGCAACGCCGATGCGGCATCAGGGAGCGTTAGGTCGTTTATAAGAGCTCAGACCGTGGCGGTAATGTTGCGCAATCATGTCAGTTTTTTAAAAGATTACGTGATGGTGGCAAAAAGGAGGTATGGGGGCGGTCTCTGCACTGTCGCGGACTTCTGTGTATTTTGGACATAACTTGTTTTTTATTGCGATCGAAGCAGTGCTCCTTAAGTTTTTATTTTAACAACCAGCTACAGGTGTGTCCTCCACCATCCCTGTGAGCTGTCAGATGATCTGAGCTGCAGATCTAACGGAGAGAAGCTCCTGGAGCACCGCATCGGTCCAGTTAATCATCTCAGCTGGTTCTGTTTACAAACGTGAAACTTAAGCGCGTGTTTACTTTCATTTTTAATATAGTTCCCGGCCGGAGCGCAGCATTAATTCATCACATGGTCATGACACCTCCCTCTTTTGCGCCAAGGCTTAATGTGCGTTTATAAGACCGGCAAACCCGCAATATTACCGCAATATTACTACCAAGCGTGGCGGCACGAATGCCGCAAAATTCCCGCAACGTGATGCCGCCATGGCGCGTTCATAAGAAACATGTTGCGGTAATATTACGCTGATTTGCCGGCATGGTGTGTCTTATAAAAAGGGCTAAAGGGTAATTGACCTTTCGCCGAGCCCCGCCCCCCTTAGTTACTGTTGCCAACTCCGACAATGAGTGGATCAAATACTGCAGCTCCGTAGATTTCCGTGATGGAAACAAGTAGTCAGATGCGTGTCAGCGACATTTTTTGGAGCAATTCTTCCTCAATTTCATCCAGATCGAGGCAAAAGGGTTACAATATGCAGTGGAGGGATATATTAGTGTCGGCTCCGCTGAGCGAAGCGTAGCAGGGAACAAGGAGTTGGGAGTTTGGGAGAAGGTCCGGCGTCTGGGGACGCGTGGATCCGAGGAGCGGTGGCGGCAATGCGGTGTCCCTGTGAGCTGTCAGATGTCAGCTGTCAGATGATCTGAGCTGCAGGCAGCTCTAACGGAGAAAAGCCCGGCGATCTGCATCGCTCCGTTTATCATCTCAGCTGAGTCTGTTTATAAAATGTAACTTTTGATGCCCGTGTTTACTTTTATTTTCAATATAGTTCCCGGCCGGAGCTCGGCATTAATTCATCACGTGATCTTGACACCACCCGCTGTTGCGCCAATAGGCTTAATGTGCATTTATATAAGACACACGGTTGAGGTAATATTACGCTGATTTGCCGGCACGGTGTGTCTTGCCTAAAAGGGTCTTGGATAGTCTGGGAGGCGGACCTCCGCCCAGCCGCGGGCGGGGGGAGCACTCATGCTTGCTGGCTTGCTGGTTGAGCTCGATGAGGAGGTTCTGAAGGGAAACAAAGGAGACACGACTACTATCGAGGCTAATGCTTAGTAGTAAATTAGGCTTAGCTTCATCATTTTGTTTGGAGTTGTCGGATAGTAACGGTTGCTATGATGTGTGATTGGACAATAGCCGTTCTGGGGGCGGGGCCGGCGAAAGGCTAATTAGAAGAAGATAAAAAAAAACAAGGATACATGTATATACACATAGGCAGTAATCTAGTATTGTAATCTTAGATCACTAAAAAAACCACAAATAAAAGATAAAAACAAACTTAGTACCAGCACTATGCAGCATACTGTAAGAGACACAGACAACAATGTGAATCCGGTATTGCACAAGTATAGAACACATGAATATTGCATTGGTGTTATTGTGTACCAGGATGATACCAGCACAGCTTAAACTGAGGAGTTCTACACTCTTACAGCAGAGGGGATGAAGGATCTGCGATAGCGCTCAGTTTTACATCTGGGATGTCTCAGTCTACCTCTGGAGGAGCTGTCCATGACCTCCACAGTGGAGTTCAGTGGATGGGAGGGGTTTCTTAAGATGGAGGTCATCTTCCCCAGCATTCTCCTTTCACACGTCTCCTCAACAGAATCCAGCGGGCAGCCCAGAACCGAGCTAGCTTTGGTAGCTAGCTTGTTCAGTCTCTTCCTGTCTCGGTCAGAGCTGCCTACACCCCAGCAGACCACAGCAGAATGAATAACAGAGCCAACAACAGAGTGATAAAAGGATTTTAGCAGCTGGGAGTTAACTCCGAAGGACCTCAGCCTCCTCATGAGATGGAGGCGGCTTTGGCCCTTCTTATACAGAGCATCTGTGTTGTGGGACCAGTTCAGTTTACTGTTGAGGTGAACACCCAGGTACTTAAAGGTGTCCACCACCTCAATGTCTGCTCCCTGGATGTTTACTGGTGAGTGAGGAGGAGTGTTTCTCTGGAAGTCAATCACCATTTCCTTTGTTTTACTGGTGTTCAAGCGAAGGTGGTTACGCTCACACCAGTCCACAAAGTCCATGATGACTGACCTGTACTCCTGGTCGTCCCCCTCAGACACACAGCCCACAATGGCTGAGTCATCAGAGAACTTCTGGAGGTGACAGCTGCTAGTGTTGTAGGTGAAGTCCGAGGTGTAGAAGGTGAAGAGAAAGGGTGAGAGCACTGTACCCTGCGGAGCTCCAGTACTGCACACAACCACCTCAGACGTACAGTTGTGCAGCCTCACGTACTGTGGCCTGTTGGTGAGGTAGTTGATGGTCCATGAGAGCAGGTGGAGGGGGGAGAAGCTGATGAATGGTGTGAAGTTGGGAGGTGGGGGGGTTGGCTGGCTGACTGGAGGTGGTTGGGGGGTGGTGGTGTTGGTGGTGCCTGTTGCAGCAGTGGGGGGAGTGGAGTCAAATCTGTTAAAAAACAAGTTAAGCTCATTGGCCCGGTTCTGGTCCCCATCAGCAGACCCACTGGCACAACTCCTCCCACTGTGACCTGTGATGTTCCTGAGGCCTCTCCAGGCACCACGAGCATTGTTCTGCCCCAGCTGATTCTCCAGCTTCCTCCTGTAGCTGTCTTTAGCCTGTCTTATTTTGTGTTTAAGTTCTTTCTGTACACGTTTTTGCTGCTCCTTATTTCCAGACATGAAAGCTTTTTTCTTCTCGTTCAGCAGGGATTTCAGCTCTGTGGTCAGCCAAGGTTTATTGTTTGAGAAACACCTCACTCTTCGTGTTGGGACGGTGTTTTCTACACAGACGTTTACATAATCAGTCACACAGTGGGTCAGGCTGTCAAGGTCATCACAATGGACGCTGCAGAGTGTTTCCCAGTCTGTGGTTTGGAAACAGTCCCTCAGAATTTCTGTTGATTCCTCATTCCACACTTTCACAGTTTTTTTCTGAGGAGGCTCCCTAATCACCCTGGGTGTGTATTCAGGCTTCAGGTAAATGAGGTTGTGGTCTGAGCGGCCGAGCGGCGGCAGGGGGGAGGAAGTGTATGCGTTTTTGACATTAGCAAACAGAAGATCAATTGTAATGAAATTTCTTGTGGGACACTTAACATACTGTGTAAAAGTGGGCAGAGTGGAGGAGAGAGACGCGTGATTAAAATCCCCGCTGATGAGAACAAGCGCATCTGGATGAACTGTCTGCAGCTTCTCCACAGAACTTTGGAGCAGCTCACATGCAGCGACTGCGTCAGCCGAGGGGGGGATGTACACATTTAACGCTATGACATGTGAAAACTCTCTTGGGATGTAATAGGGCCGGAGACCAACAGCCAGTATCTCAATGTCTTTTGTACAGAGTTTTTGTTTAATGGTCACATGCGCCGGGTTGCACCATCTCTCATTAATGAACACAGCCAGCCCCCCTCCTTTTCGCTTACCGCTCCGCGCTCCTGTCAGCGTGCGCGAGTTTAAATCCTTCCAGGGAAACCTCAGATTCAGCGATGAGCTCATTCATCCACGTTTCCGTAAAAAACATCAGACTACACCGTCTGAAATCCCGCTGGAGTCTGGTCAGTGCTGTGAGCTCATCAATCTTGTTGGGCAGAGAACGGACATTTCCCATAATCACGGAGGGTAAAACTGGTTTATATCTCCGTTTCCTCTGCTGTATTCTAAGCCCCGCTCGGCACCCCCTGTATTTCCTCCTCAATTCAGGGGGCAGGACAGGCGCGTCTGTGTGGAAAAGTGCCGGGGGCCGCAGCTTCATCAGCTGGTCCCTGCTGTAGATAATAGGTGCGTGGATGGACCCGGGAGAATTTCCTTGTGCAACCCCCAGAAGTTCAGATAAAAGTAAAAAAATTAACACAAACGACACAAAAGTACTCCTGTGGATCATGCGGTTAAAACACGCAACACAAAACAAGCAAAGAATAAAAAAGAGAGTGAAGAAGTGAGAGCTGCTCTGACAGGCTGCAACCCATGTCGCGCTATCGCCATATCTTTGATGGAAACAACGCCACAGAGAATGTGTGATGTAATCAGAGCTAAAGGAGGTCCAACAAAATATCAGCTTGTGTGACCTTTTTCTTTGGTTGTAAATGACAGAGTTCAACGTGGCAGAGACCCTGAGCAGTAGTTGACCCCATGTTGTCTGTTTAAAAGTATTGGTCAGAGAGAGTGAGAGCTTTATGGTTTGAGACCATTTTTTACCTGGCTGTTTATGGTAAATTTATGTAACTTGTGAATTCATATTGGAATGGTGGGTTAGGGCTTTTTGATCATCCGCACTGGCTAGGACAAGATGCTCTGCATGTGCCCTGAACTCTAGCTGGCTGAATGTGCTGTTGGCTTCACATTGAGCTGTTATGATGGTTGGCTGCAAATGCATCATACTGGTTAAGCTTCATGGTGGTTGTTAAAGCAGGAATCCGGAGTTTTTTTTATCAGAGGACACCATCTAGAAGCGGAAAAATGTGTCACACCTTAAGACCGACTTAGCAAAACGGGTCTAGTTCAGGAACGCACATGTCTAGTCGGCCAACAGAGCTACAATGTATTGTTTAACTATTATTGCTCTCACGTTATGCTGTTTATTTGTGTATATATACTTCCATGTCCATAAGAAAGTTTGCCAAGTCTGCATCAGACTCAGTTATGCTCTGTGATTGGCATTTTTTATGTAAGCGGACGTCTCACGCTATTGGCTAGAGCTGATCGATGCTCAATTCAAATTGCATGGAGCTCTATGGGACAGGGGGAAAGTTTGGCAAAACATAAAAATTAAATTACATATTGCCTACATTATATCACTGTACAGGGCAAGACAATCACTTTTATAGATTCCTAAAAATTGATACATAATTCCCAAGATGGGGTAAATCCCGGATTGCTGCATTAAGGCAACTGCTGGTGGTCTCATTTACTGTTTGAATCCTCTGACATCATGATGATGACATCACAACTATGTGTGCGTGTGCAGATATGGGCTCAGGATTATACGGAGCTTCTAAAGCCATTGCCATCAATGAACTCATCGCCATACGAACACCTGAGAGGAGGATGGAGGAGAGGTGCCAGGAGCAAGGTAAGAATGGTCAGTCAGAGGAACTCATGTAACCACCTCGCAAACAGACAGAGAAACATAAAGAGATGGATGAATAGTTGCACACTTTTGACTGTTTTTTAATTCAATTCAATTCAGTTTTCAATTCAGTTTATTTATATATTGCCAAATCACAACAAGAGTCGTGTCAAGGCACGACACAAAGTAAACATTCCAATACAGTATAGTTCATTAAGCCAATCAGTAAAAAAGTTTCCCATATAAAGCCTGCTGCACACTGGAAGCATCAGTGTCGCGGAACGGCAGCGGAACGGTTTACTCGTGATTTCCGCTGCTTGCCAGTGCACATCGGGTGAATCTCAGCCACGAATCGGCTTCACCGCCGCGATCCTTGCTGAACTCGCAAGATCACATAATCCCTCACAAAATCCCGAGACTTCCGCCATCCTCCTCGCTTGACTCGCGAGATTACAAGATCCCTCGAGACTTCAAAGGTCACAATTTGTTTATGCCATCCGCCATTAAACCAAAAAGAAGGAAATCACGTTTGAAATTGCTGTTTGATGTCATATATAATGTTCCTCTCTACTGCCAGGATTAAAGCCATGAAAAACACACTGCTGCACTTCTCAAACGATGCGGTAGTAAATAAGCTGTAAAGTCACATGTATAGACCCGTAATCTACATAGATATTAAATTGCATCGCTAAAATAGACTTTTATTTTGAAAATTACCAGGAATTTTACACTGAAACCGATTGTGATTTCCTGTCTAGCCCTATGTTAACTGCAGAAATTGACGCATCCCAGAAGCCGCGCTTGCGGCAAAAATAGAACTCAATCCTATCTTTAGCGCTTCTGGGACGTGTCTGAAAATTGCCGCATCGCAGATGGTTTGAGACACCTCCATAGACTATAATGGATTCTATTTGAAGTAGCGATGTTCCGCTGCCATTCCGCACCGCTGATGCTTCCAGTGTGCAGTCGGGGTAAGGAACCCAGCAGATTGCATCAAGTCACTGACTATGGTCAGTGTCTTTTCAACAATCCTCATACTAAGCAAGCATGTAGTGACAGTGGAGAGGTAAACCCCCCCTTTTAACAGGAAGAAACCTATAGAGCAGGGGTCTCCAACTCCAGTCCTCCCATCCTGCTAGTTTTCTGTTTCCTGCTCTGCCACACCTGAATGGAGTCATTTAATCCTCACCATACCTCTGCACAGGCCTGTTTATTACTCATTCATTTCAGTCAGGTGTGTAGTAGCAAAGAAACAGCTAACATCTGCAGGATGGTAGCTCTCGAGGACTGGAGTTGGAGACCCCTGCTCCAGAGGATCCTGGCTCAGTATGAGCAGTCATCTGCCACGACTCACTGGGGGTTGAGCAGACAAAGCAGACACACACACACACAGTTTTAGTATATATATACTTTTTAGAATATTTGTTTTTAGATGTATTTTAACTCATGTATTTATTTTGTTGTTTTTATTGTTCAGCACTTTGGTCGACACTGTTGTATCTAAAGTGCTCTATTAGGGGGCGAAAGTGGCAGAGGGGTTAAGTGGCTGCCTTGCAATTGGAACGCTCACAGGTTCGTTTTCCACTCAGTCTGTCACTGTCGTGTCTTTGGGCAAGACACTTAACCCACGTTGCCTGCTGGTGGTGGTCAGAGGGACCAGTGGCGCCTGTGCTCAGCAGCCTCGCCTCTGTCAGTGCACCACAGGGCAGCTGTAGCTCATCATCACCAGTGTATGAATGTGTGTGAATTGATGAATGATACACTGTAGTGTAAAGCGCTTTGGAGTCCTCTGACTCTGAAAGGAGCTATACAAATGCGGGTCATTTATCATTATCATTTATAAATAAAAGTGGATTGGACTTTATGTATTTTGGAATTTTGGTAGAACTGCTTTCATGTTGCCATGATTGAAGTCCCCAGAGGTTATGTGAACAGCCACAGGATACGTATGTTTACAGAGTTAGCATTAGCAATTGGTGCTATGTAAACAGCAGTTTGCAAGTCCATTGGTGAGGTCACCTAGGAGCTAAGTTGTCTGAGGCTTTAGGCCTCTGGTAGGGTCACCCATGGCAAACAGGTCCTAGGTGAGGGATCAGACAAAGTGCAGCCCACAGACCACTTATGAGCACCATACAGTACAGGCCAAAAGTTTGGACACACCTTCTCATTCAATGTGTGTTCTTTATTTTCATGACCATTTACACTGGTAGATTCTCACTTCTCACAGCTGAGTGTGAAGCAGCTGGGATGAGTATCAGCTCCTCTAAATCCGAGACCTTGATCTTGAGTTGGAAAAGGGTAGAATGCCGTCTCCAGGTCAGGTATGAGGTCCTGACACAAGTGGAGGAGTTTAGGTATCTCGGTCTTGTTCACGAGTGAGGGAAAGAGGAGCTGGCCCAAGTGGCTGGGTAGAGGGTCTGGGCCTCCCTCCATAGGCTGCTGCCCCCATGACCTGTCTCTGGATAAGCAGAAGAGAATGGATGGTTGGATGGATTGGTGAGTTCACAGGCAGAAAATTATCTGTCACCTTTGGGCTTTAGCCGGTAGGCTAACCAGTAGGCTTTGATCACTGGAATTCATTGACTTGCGTTGAGTGTAGGAACTAAGAAGATCACATAAAAATACATAAAAAAGAAAGACAGACAGGCAGACATGGGCAGACAGAAACACATGAGTAGACAGAAAGAGAAATAAATGATAAATGAGCCACACTTGTATAGCACCATTCAGAGTCAGAGGACTCCAAAGCGCTTTACACTACAGTGTATCATTCATCCAGTCACACACATTCACACGCTGATGATGATGAGCTACAGTGTAGCCACAGCTGCCCTGGGGCACACTGACAGAAGTGAGGCTGCCGAGCACAGGCACCACCGGTCCCTCCGACCACTACCAGCAGGCAAGGTGGGTTAAATGTCTTGCTCAATGACACAATAGCAGATTTCTCTGCTGGGAGCCGGGATCGATTCTACAACCCTCCAATTACTGGACAACCCGCTCTACCTCCTGAGCTGCTGCTGCCCCCACATAGACTCACAGTCAGACAGTAAACTGTACACCAGAGTTTCTCAACCCTGGTCCTCAGCGCCCCCTGCCCTGCATGTTTTCCATGATCCCCTTTAAAAGACCGATGGTTCTCTGCTGCCACACACCTGACACAAATGAGTGAGTGATTAACAGGCTTCTGCAGCCATGTGCTGAAGCAGAGACATGGAAAACATGCAGGGCAGGGGGGCCCTGAGGACCAGGGTTGAGAAACCCTGCTGTAAACCATAGCTGAGGAAACTGATGTGCTGCTGAATGCCAAAATAAACACAATGAACTGTAATGCGGCTGCTCGCTTATTAACACAAACAGGACGTAGGGAGCACATCACCCCAGTGCTGGAGTCCTTGCACTGGCTTCCTGTATTTTATAGGCTCCAGTTTAAACTTCTGTTGTTTGTTTTTAAGTTGCTGAATGGTTCTGCCCCTTCTTATCTATCTGAGCTTTCAGAAGTTCATGCCCCTCCAAGAGCCTTGAGATCGAAGCTGAAGTCCCGTGGTGATCAGGCTTTTTCTGTGGCAGGCCCCAGACTGTGGAACAGACTTCCTGCAAATGTTAGGGCTGCTCAGACTCAGAGTCATTTAAAAACTTTGTTAAAGACACATTTTTATGAGCTGGCTTTTAATTAGTAACAAATGAGGTATTTTCTACCTCTTTTAGCTTTGTTTTACATCATTTTAGATTGTGTGTGATGACCAATACTTTGGGAACTGGCTTTTATCAGGGATTGTCCTGGACATTTTGTTTCACTTATTTAAATCTTATTTTATATTTTAGTCTAGTCGCTTTGTTTTACAAACTTTTTTTATACTTGTACTGTGATCTGTTTTTATGCTGTGAAGCACTTCGGTCAGCAACTGCTGTTTTAAACGTGCTATACAAATACACTTGACCTTGACCTTACGCTCTGGATCCATGGGGATCCTCCGCAGCATATCTCTTCCAGTGAGTGGACCCTCGTTTTCCCCCGGTTCTTTTAATCCCAGGCGAGAGTTGAGCGGGACACATATTAACATGGACAGTTCAACTCCAATAATGACCATGTAGCCTCAGTCAGCTTGATTTGATTTAGCAAAAAGCAGAGAAATGTTACATAGATTCAGGCCCAGGAGCTTGAAACCATCACTAGTGATGAGCATTCACAAGTAACTTTAACTTCTGCATACATCATTTATAATACCCTACGCTAGGCTCCTCCCACTCAGTGGACTGGTGATCCCTCCAGTGCATCAGTTCTCATGACGATGTGCAAGACTGACAGGAGTTAGTCTCAGTTTAACTCGTATTTTTTATCGAGTGTTTGCAAAAATTCAGATATGTGTGGCAGAGCAGACAAACAACCCTGAGACTCTTTGAACAGATGGACAAATTGTCCTAATGGTATGATTAAAGCTGAAGGCCAGGTGAATGTGACAGCCACATTGTCCCTAAATAAAATTTGGATTGAAGAATCACTCCAATGCTATCTGAGCAGCAGTAGGTGGGCAACAGTGGGAAGGTTTGAACAACAGGAGACTTCCAACAGAACCAGAACCAGGATGGACTGACTGGGGTCTGAGAGGACAGGAAAGATAGACAAACCCAGAAGAACATGACCATTCATCATTTTGAAAACCGAGAGAACAATAGTAAATACAAACATGGAGATTAGACCTCTCCTCATCTGCTTCCTGTTCACAGTGTCTGTATGTCCAGCTGGTTCAGATCCACAATCTCCAGTTCATTAACCAGGATGGTTCAGATCCTGTTAGAGACTCTATCCTCCAAAGAACAGGCTTTTATTCAGATATAAACAATATATCTGTGTAATGGGGCAGTAAGGACATAAAGACACCAATTAAATTCTGTTTTCTGTCCTCTCTTCTAGTTGAGGATGTATTGATGGTGGAAGAGGAGGTACAAAAGATTCAGCAGCTGGAGGAGGTGGATGAGGAGACTAAGACCACAGAAATATCTCAACAAAGTCCTCCAACTCCTCAGAAACAAGACACAAAAGTAACTTTTCAACCTGCTCCCCATCTCAGCTCTTCCACGTGTCCCACCTCAGCCACCTGTCCTACTTGTCATCTTGCCTTTTCAGATGTCAGCTAGACACTTTCTGAACTGTCACTTTAATATTTGTTTGTTCAGACCGAGATGACCGACACAGTTGTGGACGGAGAACTGACAGCAACTGAGGTACACAATTCCCATCACACAAGGAGCATTTAGGGCAGAGCTAAGCTTATAACCTAAAATTGTCTGTTTTTCTGTCTGACAGTCTGACCAGGATGAAGATCTGAGAACTCAGGTAAACCTGACTTTGTTAAATGCTGACTGTCCATGGCTATTCCTCCCATCCTAGCATAGGTAGTTGAAACTCTCAGTTGTTCAATGAAGTTTACTAGAGTCGGGGAGCCACAGCAGCTAATTCACTGTCTCCTTATGGCTTTAGCCTTGTGAGCTGTGCAACCTGAAGGACTTGGTTTACTAAACCCCAGGGACCTGCTGGAGTGTAGAGATTTCACAGGTCACTGATGTATGCTGGCGCTTGACCTGGTGCTGCAGGTAGATGACAGCATCCTCCAACCCCGTTGTTTGGCTTGTAGGCAAATTGCAGTGAGTCCATCTCTAAGCTCCCCACAGAGCTTGGGTTGGTGGGGAAGAGTCTCTGAATGCATATATAGCAATTTCCAGTTCAGTGGGACACATATGAACTCAACTTAGCAATATTGCTGAGATAATAAAAGCAAGAGTGAACAGAGGACTGACATGAATATAAATAGGAAACCCCTGGGGGATGTGACTGTTTTAACACCCACACATTTTCTAATGAGGAGGTTAAACACCCACACTTTACCCACAGTTTAGCTCAAAAACTTTACTATCAGTCTGAACCTTCTGTGTTTCTCTAGCTGGGTTTGCCCTCTTCCCATCCCTCTTTTGTTGCTCATTGAAACTCGCACCTTTGCACACCGGTGTTAAGTCCGGTCGGAGTTACAACTCCCCAACCTCTCCACACCGCCCAAGCAGCAAATGCATGTGCACACATTAGCTCGCAACTGTGTAATGTCTTCTCAAAACTTTTTAACTTGTCCCTTGATCAGCAGATTGTTCCGAAACTTTGGAAGGAGTCATTGTACCAGTGGTGAAAAAAAAGTAACAAAAAAACTTAATGACTTCTGACCAGTTGCTGTTTTGAGAGACAGGTAAAATCTATGATAGCTGAAAGGGTTCCTGATATGCTCGACCCTCTGCAGTTTGCATATCAGTAGTGCAAGGGGGCTGAGGATGCTACAGTGACTCTGCTTAACCTGCTACTCAAACACCTGGAAGGAAAGAACTGGCATGCTAAGCTTGCTTTTATAGACTTTTCATCAGCTATTAACACAATCCACCCACCCACTCATTTATTTATTTATATGTTTATTTATAAACTTTTTTTTAAGAGGATTAACCCCTTGAGATGTAGCATCTCGTTTTCGAGTAGGTCCTCTGACAATCCAACAAATAGAAAGCAAGATAACAGAGTTAATAACAGAAAACAATTCTAAAGCAAAACAATACCACAGACAAAACAAAACAAACAAAATAATAATAATAATTTACCATGGTGCATTAAGTATATGTAAGCAAAAGAAAAGATCAAACGCATTCCTGGAAATCAGTAGAACACAAAAAAATGTATTGATAATGATAAAGTTGGTGTTAATAAATAAACAATCAAAAACAGGTGCAAATGGGTGTAACATACCGTAAATCCTCTAATCCAGGCCTGGGCCTTTATTTACTCAAGCGCATCCTGGTTCAGGCCTTTATTGGAAGGAGGCCAGAATTCGAGGCAGGCCTCAATTTCAATTATAGCAAAATAAACTACCAGTAGAATGAATAAAAACAAGATTTTGTGTCTATTTGAAACTATCAAATTTATGTCTCCTCTTTGGCTCTGCAGCTGCCATGGTAAACGTTAGTCTAGCGGTGACTGAAGTCTTACGTGCAAATGAAAAGTGATGATTGCTGGGTTTCACTCACGTGACCCTGCCATCACGCAGAACTCAAAAAGTGGACAGGAAGTGTTTTGCTCTACTATAAAACAGCATGACGGATGAAAGTGTGTGTACTAAATGAGCTGGCACAGACGCAATATGACGAAAAAAATTGCATCCTTCCTTTAGGTTATGACTCATATAATTTTAAAAGTCGGACTTTTCATACACGCTGGAGGATTTACCCAACGCTCGACACAACTATCTCGTGTGGCAAATCTCATATTATATTGCAAAGGAGTCTGAAAGCCTACCACTATTTCATTTCAGGTTGGTTAACACTTTAGAGATCCGGAGAAGCTTTAAATGACCGTTGTCTTGTTTATGCTGGTGAGATGTGCTATTTTAGTTACGTAATTAACTCCTAATGATAGCTAATGCTAACGGTGAGTACGTGCTAGGATCTACTTATAACTAACATTTTATGCCTTTTTAAATCCAAATTTCTGGTACATTTGTTTGATTTTATTAAGGTATTAATGCCACGTTACAACACTGAGCTAACTGCTAAAAACATTAGCACTCAAAAAGCTATTTGCGGTGAGGACACGTGAAAACAGTATCAAACTGTTTACCTGCTGTTTATGTAGCTGCATTTCTAAATAACTGTTCAATAAAACGCCATAAAAACCTTTAGTAAGCCCTTACCTGTAATGAAGTGATCACTGCAAACTAGCATTTTCCGTTCCGTTCCTGCTCATCTTTGCAGCCGGACATTATGATCCACTATTCTGTCTTCGTTCAGTAAGTTTCAGTAAGTCCTTTTGTGGCACACGAACATTAAAAAAAAAAAAAACACCCCCTGTTGTTTCTAATAGTAGCCCGGGCCACTATTAGAGACCGGCCTGTATTTATCCCGTACCCCCGCTGACAGCGAGACCGGCTAATGTAGGAGACCCGGCCGGTAATGGAATACAGGCCAATATTAGAGGATTTACAGAATTCATGTACAGAAGTTTTAAACATACGAAAATATGTAATTGACCTTAGAGCAGCTGGTAAATTGTTCCAATCCATTGGAGCTCTAACAGAAAAAGCCAGCTTCCCTGACTCCTTTTTGAAACGTGGTACAACAAATAAAATCTGATCAGCTCTGTGAATATTGTATTGAGAATGAAACTATATCAGCAGAGAAGTTAAATAAGATGGGAAATTAAAATGAACACATTTAAAAATAAACAGCAACCAGTGAAACTTCCGCCTAGCCCCAACCAAAAGCCAGGACAGACGTTCATACATATAGCAATGATGAGTTTAAAAAGGACAACGCAATACAAAACTACATAAACTGTCATAAATAATATTAATAGATTGAAGAACAGAAGTAGTAGAGTTCTGATAAATGACATCAGCATAATCTAACAGTGGAAACAGAAGCTGAGTGACAATATAATTTCTCACACAAAAATCAAAACAGTTAATGGAGCAATTTAAGGTTTTTAAACTAAAGTTGATCCCGTTTGTGGCTGACTGAATGTGCTTTTTAAAAGGACAGCTCCGGCTCTAGCCAGACGCCCAAATATTTAATCGATTCAGAAGCTTTCAGCTGAGAGAAATCTAAAAAAATGTAAATTTAGCTCACCACATAAAACAGAGGAAGGATTTCTCTGGAAAAGCATTGAGTATGATTTTGATTTATTTAAAAGCAACTTGTTATGAGCTAGCCAGTGTTGAAAATTATTAAAGTTTTACTGAAGAGGCTTGAATCTCAATTAAGCTTGGTTTTGAGCAATATAAAATAGTATCGTCAGCATATAAATGAACAGAACACAACGAACAACACAAATGTAAATCATTACTAAAAATAAAAAACAGGTGAACCTTGAGGAACGCCTCTCACAACTCCCTATTGTTTAGACTTAGACCCATTATAAGAAACAATTTGTGAATGGTTATGAAAAAATGAATTAAACTAGAGAATCGACGGCCTATATAAGTCAAATGAATGCAATTTGTCTAAGAGCAAGTAGTGGTCAGTCAGATCAAACGCTTTAGACAAGTCAAGGAAAATGGCACCTGTGGCTAGGCCAGGGATTCCCGAAGTGTGGTGCGCGAGCTGCCGCTAGCGGGTGCGCAAGGTAAAAAACGTAATGGCGGTTATTACACAAAAAAATAAAAAAATTTAAAGAAAATTACACATGAAACAATGCTGCCAATTTGTTGCAAAGCCAATGCGGCATCTGGGAGCCTAAGGTCGTTTATAAGAGCTCAGACCGTGGCAGTAATGTTGCGCAATCATGTCTGTTTGCGTTTTATAAAAGATTACGCGATGGTGGCATAAAGGAGGTATGGGGGCGCCCTCTGCACTGTCGCGGACTTCCGTGCATCTTGAACATGACTTGCCTTTTATTATTACGATCGAAGCCGCACTCGTTATGTTTTTTTCCCAATCAGCTACAGGTGTGTGTCCTCCACCGTTCCTGTGAGCTGTCAGATGATCTGAGCTGCAGATCTAACGGAGAGAAGCTCCCGGAGCACCGCATCGCTCCAGTTTATCATCTCAGCTGATTCTGTTTACAAAACGAAACTTATGTCCGTGTTTACTTTCATTTTCAATATAGTTCCCAGCTGGAGCTCGTCATAATTCATCATGTGGTCATGACACCGGCACGTGTGTCTTATTAAAAGGGCACAGTGTTTCCCCACACAATACAGATGTGTAGGGTTGGGCATACCGTGCAATCATGGAAAATATGGAGCTGCGGAGGCGTTCTAAAGTATGACTTTAATGGAAAAAACGTGATGTGCAAATTCTAATGAACGCCTTTCAGAGCCGATACCTGCTGAGCTGATCACCTGTCTGTCGCTCCTGCAGCCGCAGAGACCCTGAGTGCAGCAGCGCGTCTCCCCCCTCCCCTCTCTCACTGTGCAGATGTGCAGCGGCAAAAAAGTAAACAAACCCATGTGCCGAACTAAATTTACTCTGTGAAGGTGATGGAAAATGCATCCTGCAATGAAAAATATGTGTGGAGAAAGCTCGTTAAAATGAGTCATCACCGTGGATTTAATGAGTTTTGAAGAACAAACTCCAGGCGGAGTGAGGTGAGTTTTATGGCTCACTGCAGAAATAGAAACACACGAATCAACAGTCAAACGCAGCTAATCTCCACTTCCACCCACTAGGAGCTGATGTGGCTAACTAATAAATAAAAATAAATAAATAATAATAAATCTCAACACGCAAAGTTGTGAGATAATTTTTTGCTTTTCTGCACTATTTAGTCTGTTGAGAGTTTTAATTATTAAAATCTGTTATATGGTCACTGACAGCAGCTACATTTAAGTTTCACTTATTCTCAGTCATCCTGGACATCCTGAGAGTTTTAGCTGAAATCAGCTGGACTTTTCTTGTGATCTTGAAGACATTTAGCCTCTCATCCTAGAGGCTCCTTCTGCTCCCAGACTTTGTAGGAGGCTGGGAGTTGTGGTCAGAAACAAACACACTGATTGTGCTGCAAGTCTTTTTTTTTCCTTTCTTTCTTGAAAACGTGTTTTTGGGGGATGGGGGTGCGTCAACACGGTGGGGACATAGAAGGGGGTGCGCGGCTAAATTAGTTCGGGAACCGCTGGGCTAGGCTATTGTCAAAAGCAGAGTAAATGTCATTGGTAAGTTTCAACAGAGCATTAGTGGTAGAAAAATGTTTATGGAATCCTGATTGGTAGGGAGATAGTAAATTATTTTTGTCAAGATAACGCGATAGCTGATTGAATACTAACCTTTCAAATACTTTGACAACAACATTAATTATTGCAATAGGCCTGTAGTTATCTGTCTCAGACAAATAACCTCTCTTAAATAAAGGAAGAATATTAGTGTCTTGGCACGGAAACTCTTACACATTTTTGGAATGGACCTCAGCTCGGTCAAGTAGATCTTAGATTTTTTAACATGTAGCCCAGCTACAGAAGAGTCAGATGACATTAGGAAAAGCCTGGCCTGTCAGACTCGCCCTCTGTCTATTCTACACAGAGAACTAGTCTGGTAACGCTCCCATTCAAATAACCCCACCCCCTGAGAGTTCTCATTGAGCCAATCAGCGCTGAGCAGCGTACGTCACACACGCAATGTAAAGTTTCTTATAAACAACAAAGATGGCGTCTGAGGCGGAATTCGCTGCAGCTCTTGGACACGTCTTTAAAACCACAAGAATTAGCACTAAAAGCCTTTCTTCTTAAGAAAGATGTTTGCGCTGTGCTACCCACAGACATATATGTAGATGCCTCGTGGACTGGTGCTGCCTATTTAAGCTGCCATAGTGGCCGGCGGCCATCTTAGATGGGTCTCCATTCGCTCCCAGTGCATTCATTTCTACTGAGGAAGGTGCTTACCCAGCTAAAAAACACATATCGTGGTGTTCCAAGGGGTTCAAATGAAGGCAACTGGACTTCTTTGGTTTCTTGAAGACGTTTCGCTTCTCATCTGAGGAGCTTTGTCAATTCTGACTGGAATATGGGAGGGTCGATCTTATAAACTGTAGCTGTCTATTGTTGCTCAACGAGCAGCATCTGCTCGTGAATGCCCCTCCTCCCTACCTCCTGATGAGTCGTTAGCATCGTTAGCCTCTATTGTTTGGGAGTCGTTGTGTTGATTAGATGCAGGAGGGTGTGAACTGGACTGAAACTGTTTTGGAATTTGGTTCAAAGCTGCATTGTAGGTGCTGGAAAGGTGAAACCTGAAACAGTTTCAGTCCAGTTCACACCCTCCTGCATCTAATCAAAACAACGACTCACAAACAATAGAGGCTAACGATGCTAACGACTCATCAAGAGGTAGGGAGGAGGGGCATTCACAAGCAGATGCTGCTCGTTGATAGCCTGGCAAACCATCCTATATATGTGAATATATAGTCTGGCCACGAACCATTGACGGCTCTCAGTCGTGAGGCGGGATCTACGGTTGTCTTTCAAAATGTCAGCACGCAATTGGATAGCGCTAGGACCAATCAGAGTAACAAACAACATGACGTAATCACAGCGACGGAAAAGCGGGAGGCTTTAATGGCGTCTAACATCAATGATTTCTGTCGTTTTTGTATAAAAACATGTGAATATCAGGTGTACTGGGACATTGCACTACTTTGTTTGATAAAAATAAGAAGCCGCTAAGTATATCAGACAGACTTACGCACGTTGGAGTCTAAATAATCCAATGTTGATGACAAAGCCGTTTCAAACGAACGTGGCTCCGGCGTTGGCGCCATGTTGCTTGGGTTCGCGGCCGCAGCGCTGACGTCATCGGCTACTCCCGCTCTGTGATTGGCCCAAAATATAGAGCGCTGTGATTGGCCCAACCAAAACTATAGCGAGCTGTGATTGGACAGCCACAGGCTGCGAGGATTCCAATGAAGCGTGCCTAGACCAAACTCTGCAAAGCAAGATTTGGTCTAGTTCACTAGGCTAGCTCGTTGAGCAACAATAGACAGCTACAGTTTATAGATCGACCCTCCCATATTCCAGTCAGAATTGACAAAGCTCCTCGGATGAGAAGCGAAACATCTTCAAGAAACCAAAGAGGTCCAGTTGCCTTCATTTGAACCCCTTGGATTACCATGACCTGGATGACTGAGAACCTTCACCAGCATATTGTGGTGTCACCTTTACTTGCGCTAATGGAGCAACAAGTAAAAAATGCAGCAAAGCTGTGGTTAACTGCAGTGCAGCTCGGCGTGAACAGTGAGAGGGACATTGTTAGCAGCGCTTATGCCATCTTTGACTACAGCTAAAAAACTACAGCGTTGCGCGATAAGTCGTCATTTCCGCCTGTCTGGCAGGCCAGGCTACATTTGGAAGGCCTTGGAGTCACTCTCGCAGGAAATTTCAGCCATTAAAACTAAACAAGATAAGATTTTCAAACTTGTTGAGGAAGTACCACAGTTACGTGTTCTCTTGGAAGATAAAGATAAAAAGATAGCAGACTTGGAGAAGAGAGTGGAGGACTTGGAACAACATTCCAGGATAAACGATGTGGTTGTGACTGGGCTGAAGATTAAACCTCGTTCATTTGCTCATGCGGTGTCTGCAGTCAGTGAGGAAGAGCCTGGAGAGATGGAAATGAAATTGACGGTGCAGCAAGTGGCAGCTTTCCTTGCATCCAGGGACATACACTTGGATCTGGATTCTCTGGAGGCTTGCCACCCCATCCCGATGAAGAACGCTATTCCTGTTGTAGTCACGAGGTTTGTCAACAGAAAAAAATAAGACAGCACTGCTGAAGGAAGGAGAACAAACTGAAGGGCACCAATGTTTACTTGAATGATCATTTAACTAAAAGAATGCAGAAATTGATAAAAAAGCTAGATATTTAAGGAAGATAAATAGAATACAAAACACATGGGTTACGAATTGTAAAGTGTTCCTCAGACTTAATGGCTCACCTGAGGAGGCTAATGTTCTGGTTATCAAAAACTTGAAGGAGTTGGAGAAATATGAAATATAAATGTCCATGATGTAAAAAAAAACTTTATATGGGATCCAACCACAACTCAACTTCCTCAGAAATGAGCAATGTAGATATACATCTAAGGATTTTAAGTTATGAACAAATGGAGCTTAAGACCTTTGAGTACACTGAACACAAGGCACTAGACTTGGAAGAAGAAATAGATCTGACAATATGTCTTTTCAACCAGTACTATCAACTGTAATTATTATACTGATGATAAATATAATAACACTTATGTCAGAAGGTAAATTGTGAATTAGTCATTTTATTAGTAGAAGCATGCAAAACCCTTTAGCATTATCACAGTTTCTGAAACATGGTTCAATGAAAACAAAGGTAATGATTTGGAGTTAGATGGTTACAATCTCTACTATGTAAATAGAGCAAGTAAGGTAGGTGGAGGTGTTGCTATATGTTTGAAAGAATTTTAAAATTAAAGTAATTGAAAGTATGACATTAACAATAAACAAAGTATTAGAACATATCATTAGAAATGTATAAAGAAAAGAAGAGAAATGTTATTATAAGTTGTCTATATAGGTCACCAGGATTAAGTCTAGAGGTATTTTCAGATTGGATGGAAAAAAATGTTTTCTTGAATAGGTAATAAAAATATTTATTTGTGGAGGCTTTAACATATATGTGTTAAATCCAAATAAGCATAAAACAACTGACTACTTTATCAATAGGTGTTCTATGCCCTCTGCTATCCACTTGACCTGCTGCTGCTGTGGGCCTCTGTCCCTGTGTTCCTGCCCTCCAGCACCAGAGAACAGCAGAGTGGAGTGGCTGCAGCTGCACCCAATCAGCAATCAGCTGCACCTGCGGATATTTAAGCCTCTTTCCTTCATTCTACGAGACGCAGAATCAGTCTGTGGCTGTGTCCAAATCCAGGGGTTGCGTGCTCATGAAGTCAGATTTTAAGACCAGTGACATCACAGCGGCGTGACAAAGACCGTCCGAATTCAAAGAATGCTCAGAATGCGGTCTTGAAATCCGTTCTTCCTTTCCCTGATTTTGAGAACAGGTGCGGTGTAGTCTCCTGTGGTTTCCTTGCCGCTATAAATCCCGTGATGCACTGCAGGATTGATTTCTGTACCGGCAACAATGGCAGAAGAAACAGGAGACGCAGCAAGAGAGCAGCAGTACAACTTAAAATGTAAGTTTATTAAAATCTGACTGTACAAAAAGTAAAAGCTTGAAGTTGTGTTTTTAGGCATTTCCCGTTGTCATTAGGCCTGTAATGTGTCTTTGTTTTCTTGTTCTTAATTACAGTTCATAAAATTGGTAAATAATAAAATAAATCATACAATTAACCGCGAAAAGTCCGGCGTAGTGGATAATGGATTTCCTTTAAGCCAATTGGTTCTTCGTTTTAGGGACGAAAGAGCAAACGACAGCCCTGATCAGGCTCAGAGGGGAAAATGACCATCTGTTCACGGGGATGAAGAACTCGGCCATTGATGCGTGGAGGTAGAAGAATTGTGCTTGTACATTGTTATTAACCCTAATAATGTAAATAACCTGTGCAAAGAAGTGTGTTCTGCTGTTCAAACTATGCTGTTACTGTGGGGTATCAACTGTTGTCACGAGTTTCCTCTTCAACATTTTTATTTGTATATTACTAGGAAAATATTGGAGAAGATGGGCCTGCAAGGGAAGGTCACACCTTTGCAGCCCAAAAAGAAATGGAACAATTTAAAAACAAAATACAAAGTATATGCATGTGTTATCAAGAATATATCCTTTTATTGCGTGTGTTAATAAATGTAAGTAAATAAAAAAAAAAATTGCCGTGTTTTCCTAACGAATTTTTGATTTCTTCTTCCTTTTAGGAATTCGAGTATCCAGGATCAGGGGAAGGGGTCAGTGGGAAGCCCACTGCAGCCACTTGGCCCTGGTTTGTCCTCATGGATGAGGTCTTAGGACAGAGGCCTCCTGTCTTTATCCCTCAGTGGACGGGCCAGAGGAATGCCAGGCCAGCTGTCAGCCTAGTCAGGCAGCTGGAGGAGGGAGAAAGAGGCGAGGGGACAGGGAGGATGAGCTCCTGGACCTCATCACGGAGGACATGAGGCAGAGGAGAGAAGAGCCCATGAGAACAGGGAAAGGTTTGATAGGTTTTTTTAATTTATTGGAAAAGATGGTAGAGAAATAATGGTTAGAGTTTTTGGTCTAATTTTGTTTGTTTTTCCCGCTTAATTTATTGCATGTGAAAAATATTTCTGTTGTAAGTAAATGACATTCCCTCAGTTAAATCTTTGTATTTGTCTTAACAAATGCACACAGACCTACTTTACTAGTAATTCTGAAATGAAAGGCAACTATGAAACAAATAAAACAAAATTATTGACATGAAGTACATTGTTCAGCATGCAAGATCAACCTGAGTGTCTTCCTGGACCACTTATTTAACACAAAATAAATAACTCTTGTACTGCTGAATTTACTGATGGAAAATTACAATGGAGTGCTGCAACTGGTTGGCAAGCGGAACATCAGGCTGGTCTGCAAAGCGCTTTGGGTCTCTCCTTCTCATTGTCCACTGCATTGTCCTTCCACAAGATTTTGCAGGGCTGGCTCAATCGATGGCTGCCACATCACTGAGACATAGCAACAGAAGTTCAGACAGAAGACAAATATTATCTTAATACTGTAGTGCAAATGCCTTTCTGGGAAAAAAAGTCCCATATACTTTCTTACCTGTAACAGTAGTCATGACCCATTGGAGCTTCTTCCAGGGCAGATACCTCAACAGATAGTAGATCCCGCCAGGGAGCACCACAAATAAAAGATGAAAACAAACTTGGGTACCAACACTATGCAGCATACTGTAAGAGACACAGACAACAATGACAATCTGGTATTGCACAAGTATAGAACACATTCTGAATATTGCATTGGTGTTATTGTGTACCAGGATGATACCAGTACAGCTTAAACTGAGGAGTTCTACTCTTATACAGCAGAGGGGATGAAAGATCTATGATAGAGTTCTTTTTGTATTCTTTATTTTATTCTTTATTCAAACATTAAAAAATAAAATAGAAATAAAAACAAATATTTACAGGAAAACATACTATAAACCAACAAAGAAAACAGAATGGTCAAACAAAAATATATATTTAACAAAAAAAAAATATATATATATATACACTGATTACAAGAATTAAAGGAACACTTTAAAGAAACACATTAGATACATCAGATCTCAATATGAAGTTGGATATCTATACAAATAACGACAGGGCAATAGGAACAAAAGGATGCCAAGTCTTTTAATGGAAATAAAAGTTTTCAGCCTACAGAGGGCTCAATTGTGTAGACACCCTAAAATCAGAGTGAAATGAAGATGTGGCAGGCTAGTCCATTATTTCAAAAACTTCATTTCTGCAACTCAAAATGCTTTTCAGTATCTTGTGTGGCCCCCACGAGCTTGTGTGCATGCTTGACAACGTCGGGGCATGCTCCTAATGAGACAACGGATGGTGTCTTGTGGCATTTCCTCCCAGATCTGTGTGAGGGCATCCCTGAGCTCTTGTACAGTCTGAGGAGCAACCTGGCGCCGCCTAATGGACCCAAACATAATGTCCCACAGATGTTCTATTAGGTTTAAGTCAGGGGATTACGGAGCCCATCTGGTGACATTGAGGGAAAAAAAAGAACTCGTGGCCATGAGATACTTGTATGGGAACGAGTTATTAATGCGTGGCCACGAGATACTTAATGCGTGGGAACGAGTTATTAATGCTTGGCCACGAGATACTTAATGCGTGGGAACGAGTTATTAATGCTTGGCCACGAGATACTTAATGCGTGGGAACGAGTTATTAATGCTTGGGAATGAGTTATTAATGCTTGGCCACGAGATACTTAATGCGTGGGAACGAGTTATTATTGCTTGGCCACGAGATACTTAATGCGTGGGAACGAGTTATTAATGCGTGGCCACGAGATACTTAATGCGTGGGAACGAGTTATTAATGCGTGGCCACGAGATACTTAATGCGTGGGAACGAGTTATTAATGCGTGGCCACGAGATACTTAATGCGTGGGAACGAGTTATTAATGCTTGGGAACGAGTTATTAATGCGTCGGAACGAGTTATAAATGCGTGGCCACGAGATACTTAATGCGTGGGAACGAGTTATTAATGCTTGGCCACGAGATACTTAATGCGTGGGAACGAGTTATTAATGCTTGGGAACGAGTTATTAATGCTTGGCCACGAGATACTTAATGCGTGGGAACGAGTTATTAATGCTTGGCCACGAGATACTTAATGCGTGGGAACGAGTTATTAATGCGTGGCAACGAGATACTTAATGCGTGGGAACGAGTTATTAATGCTTGGCCACGAGATACTTAATGCGTGGGAACGAGTTATTAATGCTTGGCCACGAGATACTTAATGCGTGGGAACGAGTTATTAATGCTTGGGAACGAGTTATTATTACTTGGCCACGAGATACTTAATGCGTGGGAACGAGTTATTAATGCTTGGCCACGAGATACTTAATGCGTGGGAACGAGTTATTAATGCGTGGCCACGAGATACTTAATGCGTGGGAACGAGTTATTAATGCGTGGCCACGAGATACTTAATGCGTGGGAACGAGTTATTAATGCGTGGCCACGAGATACTTAATGCGTGGGAACGAGTTATTAATGCTTGGGAACGAGTTATTAATGCTTGGGAACGAGTTATTAATGCGTGGGAACGAGTTATAAATGCGTGGCCACGAGATACTTAATGCGTGGGAACGAGTTATTAATGCTTGGGAACGAGTTATTAATGCGTGGGAACGAGTTATAAATGCGTGGCCACGAGATACTTAATGCGTGGGAACGAGTTATTAATGCTTGGGAACGAGTTATTAATGCTTGGGAACGAGTTATTAATGCGTGGGAACGAGTTATAAATGCGTGGCCACGAGATACTTAATGCGTGGGAACGAGTTATTAATGC
>SSNS01000047.1:2603791-2630092 GCA_006937985.1 Aphyosemion australe
CTATCAACCAATGAACAAACAAATAGACAGACAGACTAACAGACATACAACAGGAGATTGCGTTTATCACGGTCAAAAACGCTCAAAAACCATCCGAAACTCCCACAGTTCCCTTACCGGCGTATCTATCACAGCTGTTCAACTTCAGAGTAGCGTTTATTTCCGGGAAAAACGCCCAAAAACCTGCCAAACAGCGTTTATATCAAGGCAAAACGCCCAAAAGCCACAATTTAGGGTACTCTGTGTCAATAGCATATAACTGGAGATAGCGTTTATTTCACGGCAAAACGCCCAAAGACCTGCCAATATCAGCGTTTATAATAAGGCCTAACGCCCAAAAGCCATAATTTAGGGTGCTCCGAGTTAATAGCATATAAGTCCAGAGTAGCGTTTATTTCCTGGCAAAACGCCCAAAGACCTGCCACTAATTGCGTTTATATCGGCCAAACGCTCAAAAGCCAAACTTTAGGGTACTCTGAGTTAGGATCCACACATAAACAAGAAAGTCTCACCAGATCTCCCCAGCTCAGCTGTTTGAGTTCGCAGACCTGGTGGCCCCCTGGCGACGCCAGAGTCCAAGCGCCGACCTCCAGCGAAAACAGGGCGCTGCACTGTCCGGCGAATTCCTGCGTCGACAGCAAGACCCCCAGGCTCCGCTCGAAGGACCAATTTATGTTAGGGATTCTCCCAATCACCTAACTGTCTGACGCTGAGGAAATAAGGGAGATAGACAAATAAGACACAGACATAAAACCTTTTGCAAATGGTGACAGACCAACTCAGGACAGAGTACAGTCTGCCCCGAGTGGCTGCCAACACAGTTTATTTAAAGTAGGAGATAAGGAAGTGGGTGTGTTCAGATGTGTGTGTGTGTGTGGGTGTGTGTGAGATACAGAATGAAATAGAGAAGCGGTACAGGATTCAGAAATCCTATAACATTATCCATTAAGTCTATCATCCATTAACATGTTTATGCTGTAATTCAAATATCTATCATCATTATCAGTACTTTGGTAACATAAATCTTCCTAAAAACACCATCCATGCATCATACTTCTCTCCCGTCTCACCTATATATTTTATTTTATTTATTATTTCATTTTTATCTACTAACAAAGTGCCTCCCTTGACTCCCAAGGCTCTAAGTTCGCCACTGTGAGAAACCCTCCTGCTGCTCGGTTTCTCTCTGTCTCTCTGCTGGAGAGAAACTCTGTACAGCCATGTGTGGCGACAGGTGATTTCTTAGGAATTTCAATGTTCAGAGGCGATAATTTAAAGTATCCAATATGCAGTTTCGAAAATAACAGGCAGACTGCAACCTTCTCATTGCCTGGGCTCACCTCTCATCCACCGAAATATCCTAATTTTAACTGATTCCTAGGAGATCTCCACTTAATATTATTATCACAGTTTGAACTCACAGGTTATTATTTGAAATAAGTTTCCGATTTATTTTTTCAAGTGTACCAGACCTGTTTAGACAACCATTAAAGTCTATTAAACTCCGAGTCACGCATGGTAACCCTGAGAAGGAATATCTGCATTGTTTGGATTATCAATGACCTTAGAGTTATGTGAAGGGGGTAGCCTGTAGTTCCTATCTAAATGTCCTTTCTGATTGCAGTTCCAGCATGTCACTGCGCTCAGATTGTTATCCGATCGGTCCTGGTGACCATGACGGGACGCTCTACCTCTCCCCCATTCAGTAAAACCTTTACTCGTGATTTTTAGATCAAATCCATGCACAATACGAACTTATAGTCTTTACTTTACTTGGCCTTAATTAGAAATGAAACCCAAAGTCAAGGATGTATATTAGGAATTGTACTTCAGTTGTTTACAAATTAACAGACCTTTAACTTCAGCATGAGAGATTACATATAAATCTCAGCACCATCAGATGACCTCCAGCCATCATGGAACCACTCTGCTTATAATCTTTGATCGTTTTTATCCCAAATATGATGGAAGCCGACACAATTTGATGTCCTTCAGAGAAATTGACCTCTATCATTAGTCAAATAGATATTTCTAATCAAAGACTGCGATTAATCTTCTGTTATAGGCCAAATATGTATTGTATCAATCTAATTTTCAAATGAATTCCTAAAAACCCGGACAGTGTGACTCTGTAGATCAACTTTTTGAATTATCTGTGTCTTTGTCGTTCAAATTTAGGATTGGAACTACCGGTCTCCTGCAGTATTTTATATTACTTTAAAATTACAAATTATATTTATATTATATATTACATTAACCATTTAACTGTTCAAAGTTTAACTAATTTCCAAAACTCCTTTATGCTGCTATTTAGGATGTGTGATTGAATTGTCATTCAATTTTGCTCATCTCCAGGGTCATCTAATTTCTTTGTGCTAGAAAATGTTACATATATATATATTCATGTAACTATTCATTACTAATCATTAATTCTTCGCTGTTTATTTATCTATTTAGTCCTTTATATTTCAATTTGATTCATTTCAGGAGTTATCAACCTAATTTAGTAATCCTTTGTGTGCGTTTGTGCTGTTAATTATGCCAAAATAATGTTTTATTATTCACCGTTCATGAGTTTGCCACTGTAGTTATTCTGCTTTGCGTGTGGGACATTTAGTTTAATGTAGATAGCACAAAATGTGAATTTGGGGCCAAATTAATAATTTGTTTTGCTTTTCATCGCTGCAGCTCAAGCAAACACACACGGAACAGTCACGCCTCCAGACAGACACCACAGCAGCATTTAACACACAGGCCCTGAGCCCACACGGATCAGAACCAGAACCTCAGACACACCTCCCGCACACACACACTATTGCATCCACACACGCAAATCATGCACTAGGAAGTAGGTGGAAGTCTACCTCCTATTAGTGTGGGAACTCGTTCCACTACTACCAACCAACGAACAAACAAATAGACAGACAGACTAACAGACATACAACAGGAGATTGCATTTATCACGGTCAAAAACGGTCAAAAACCATCCGAAACTCCCACAGTTCCCTTACCGGCGTATCTATCACAGCTGTTCAACTTCAGAGTAGCGTTTATTTCCGGGAAAAACGCCCAAAAACCTGCCAAACAGCGTTTATATCAAGGCAAAACACCCAAAAGCCACAATTTAGGGTACTCTGTGTCAATGGCATATAACTGGAGATAGCGTTTATTTCACGGCAAAACGCCCAAAAACCTGCCAAACAGCGTTTATATCAAGGCAAACGCTCAAAAGCCAAACTTTAGGGTACTCTGAGTTAGGATCCACACATAAACAAGATTGTCTCACCAGATCTCCCCAGCTCAGAAGCTTGTGTTCGCAGACCCGGTGGCCCCCTGGCAACGCCAGACCCCAGGCGCCGACCTCCAGCGAAAGCAGGGCGCTGCACTGTCCGGCGGATGGCATCCGGCGTCGACAGCAAAGACCTCCAGGCTCCGCTCGAAGGACCAATTTATGTTAGGGATTTTGTCAATTACCCTAACCGGAACTGAGGAAATAAGAGAGACACAATGAATCACACAGAACCATTTGCAAAGGGTGACAGACCAGACTCAGGACAGAGTACAGTCTGCCCCGAGCGGCTGCCAACACAGTTTATTTAAAGTAGGAGATAAGGTAGTGGGTGTGTTTAGATGTTGTGTGTGTGTGTGTGGGTGTGTGTGAGATACAGAATGAAATAGAGAAGCCGTACAGGACATAGAAATTCTATAACAATGACGTTTCACAAGGACGGGAGTACACAAGTACAGACAAGTACGCATATTGAGAAACGGCCCAGCTCTCCGTTTTTAGGGTCCGACACTCCCCAGAACCTTATGGGTCTTACCCAGTCCAGGACCTGCTAAGGATTTAATTTAAGCTGGTGATTGAGGAGACATGCCTAGGTTCTGTCTGCATTCGTCCGGCTGCGTTACCCTGCTTCCTCCGTAAAGTGACCTCCTGAGTAGCCTTCAAGCAGCGAGTATTACTTATACGGCCACACCCGTTTAACTGCAGATCTCCTCGTGATTCTGGCACTTGACACTGACCTAGGTTAGTGTCTGTAACTTGGAAAAAACAACTACAAGGGTATTATTTCAATAAGCTTGGTTAAGACATCTCCAAAATTGTTTTGACACACAGATCCTAATTCTTTACTACCATGATGAACCACTCACAAAATGGGATGTCCAATACAAGACTTTAACTAGTTTTGTAAATTTATTTAGCATAGCATTTGGCAGGGGAAGCAAACAGCATAAAACCTCATATGATTGGTTAATATTCAACTAAATGATAAACAGCAATAATAGATCAAAATTAATAAAATGGATTTAGCCAACTTAGTCATTGGTACTTACAACCAGGTTAAAGTGCTGGAGCTGTGGTTCATGATTCTTTCTTTTGTTGGTAGACGAGGAGATAAAAGCCACAAAGTCTTGATCAGAGACTTGAGCTGATTTCTTGCACTCTCCAGGCGAGCTGTTACTGTATCTACTCCTGATGCTATTTTTGCAGTGCAGATCCCTAAACTGCTGTGCTGCGGTTATGTCACCTCTCTGCCTTGGCTGCGGCACTTCGCTATTTATTGTTTGCGATCGGTAGATCCCTTTGAGCTGCTTAGTCCAAAAGTAGCTCATGAAAAACTCAGAAAGCCTGGAAGCGGTTTTTCTGGAGGATTTAGAGGAGATGCAGAATAAGAATAGAAAGACGTCAGGATAGGAAAACAGTCAAATATAAAACAAAACAAAACAAAGTGCTTGAAAATGAAAAGGCATAAAGCAACAATCTATAAGCATTATTTACATATTTGAAACAATTCAGATGACCTTCAAAGCTCAGTCCCACTCACAGGGCCGGTTCAAGGCATTTGGGGGCCCAAGGCAAAATGGACTTGGAGGCCCCCCTCCAAAACGTTGCGCTTGTGCACTCCCAAAAACCCAAAGTGTGAACTGTGGTTTCTGTCTTTTGAAATAAAAATAATGACTTTATAGCATTACCCCAAACCTCCACATCATAAGTAATATAAGGTAACATTATAGATGAATATAGGAATGGAGCCTTGTAAGCACGTAATATGTTTTACCAAATGCTGCAATCGTCTTTTCCAGTTTTTATCTAACTTTATTTTGGATTTCCAGCAGATTTTATGGTCCTGTATCAGTCCAAGTATCTTGATTTCTACAATAAACATAGTAATATCAAATTATTATTATTATTATTATTAATATTAGTAGTAGTAGTAGTAGTAGTATTCATATTATTGTAAATGTATTTATTTATTTATTTATTTATTTATTATGTAGAAAGAAAGCGTTTTCACATGACGTTTACTTCCCATTTATTATCTGATGCTTTAAGGTCAAGGAGGAAGTGAGTGTCCGGCTGGCCAATGTTCCTGTGGGGGGTGGGGTTGGTGATGTTTTGGAGTAACGAGGAAGAGGGTCGGGTGGGGGCCTTTGGGCACAAAGTGCAATCATAATCCGGCGCTGTTGCTAGGTGACAGGACGTCTGCCAAAGTAGGGGCGGGACTATTATTTAAGGCTAGACTGTCCACATTCACAGCTATTAACATCCGGTTTAACCGGTCATGGAAGAACACATTCTCCACAGACCAATGAGGACGGATACTCATGAGCATGCAACCCCTGGATTTGGACACAGCTGCTGTGTCCAAATCCAGGGGTTGCATGCTCATAAGTACCTGTAAATAAGTTTTCTTCCTCCCACTCCATTTCAAGTTACCTTAAATTATGTATGGAGTTTTGTGTTTATCTTTTTTGTACAGTGTATATATATATATGTGTGTGTGTGTGTGTGTGTGTGTGTGTGTGTGTGTTACAATTGTTGTGCACAACTGGGAAGGGGCTTGAAATAAATAAGCAATCAATAAAATCTATAGGGTCCCCACAAGGCTGTGCACTTTCATCATTCCTGTACATTTTATACACAAATGACTGCATAAGCACATTTAATAATAGGCATCTTATTAAATTTGCTGATGATACAGTTCTGGTCAGTTTGCTGATGGAAGAAGAAACCCAACATGGCCCTGCAATTGACTATTTTTTTAAATGGTGTAAGGAGCATATTCTTAAACTGAACATAGAGAAAACCAAACACATGGTGATAGATTTTAGGATTACCCATGACCAGGCTAGCCTACTAATAATCTGTGGGAAGGGTTTGCAGAGACTACTTCTTACGCAGTTTGAATATTTTTGGTGTGGATAGAACCCTGATGATTTTATTCTACAGATATTTTATTTAATCAGTTTTAACCTTCTGCTTGATTGCCTGGTTTGGCAACTTGTCGGTGAAAAACATGCCCCGCCTGGCAGGAATAGTCAACACATCCAGTAAAATAATTGGGGCTAAACAGTGCACCCTGTCAGACATCTGGCACAGACAACTAGTCAGGAAGGCAAACATAATTCTAACCAGTAGGATCCATCCTCTGTGAGATGAGTTTGTCCTCCCTTCAGGGAGAAGGTACAGGCTGCCTCTTATTAGATGCAATAGGTACAAACACTCATTTGTACCTATGTCTGTAAAAGCTATAAATCTGCAGTAGACATTTGAGATGGTCTTGTTTTGTCTTGCTCTGTTACATTATTTAACTGTTGTTAACCGTTTTTATATTACTTTCTGTGTTGTATACTGTTTTTATTTATTGTTATTTTTTAATGGAATCTTTTATTTCGGGTAGATTGATTTTACGAAGGGTATAATGGGTGAATGTTTGAATTGTTAAGTGGTATTCATTTATCTCGACTTCTGTTGTGCTCCAAATTTCCCCAAGAGGGTTAATAAAGTAACTGACCTGGGTGTTCTCAAAATTTTTTATATGAGAAATCTCAAAATCCCACACGTTTTAGAAAAGCTTGCTACACCCCTGATGAAGCCTCTTGCTCAATGACTGCTTCATGTGACCCTACATAGGACTAAGAAGTTTAGATAATGTGTGAACGAATGAACGAACGAACAAACTTACTTATTTACTTCTGTCTCTGCCTTCTTGTCTTCAGGAGACATTGGGGAGTCCAGAGGAGGTTCAGAACCCTCAAAGCACCATCAGCATTCTGCGGCGATCTTTCTTAGAGAGAGGGCAAGGAGAAGACGGATTGACAGAATGGGACAAGCGTCTGGCCTCTTCACCACTCCGACAAATTGAAGACTCCCCAATGATTGAGCCTCTGGAGCTAGAACAGGTGTCCATAAGTGTCAATGTTTTGTTATTTGTGTTCCTGTCTCATGTGTGGTCATGTGTCTTCAGATCTTTCCACATGTCTGTACATGTGGTCAGGTGATTATAGGTGTGTACCTGTGCATCCAGATGATTTCAGATATCTTCAGATGTTTTTAAGTGTCTTCATATTTGTGCAGGTATCACTTGGTGTGATTACACATTTCCTTGTATGTTAAGGCATCTCCAGTTGTTTTAGGTGTCGCCAATTGTATTCAGTATGTCTGTGGGGGTGTGTTCAGGTGTTTCTTCAAGTGATCAAGTGTCTCCAGGTGTGTTTGGGTGTACACAGATGGGCCCAGATTTTTCTAGGTTTCCCCAGTTTTAAGTGACTTCAGTAGTGCCCAGGTGTCTCTAGTTGTGATTAGCTGTTTCTTGGTGTGTTTAGGTGTCTCAAGGTGTCTCTAGATGTGTTTGAGTGCCTTTAGGTGTCTCCAGTTAGGTTCCCGGGCTGCAGAGACTGGGCCTTATTTCCACTTGTTCAACTCAAAATCTAGCTCAATGGACGGACCTCAAACTCATATACTGAAAGACATTTTGTTCTATAAGAATTAAAAGATGGAATAAACAGTCAGGTGTGATTAGGTGTTTCCATGTGTGTTCTGTTTCTCCAGGTATGTGTGGGGCCTGCAAGTTTGTTCAAGATTCTCTAGATGCATTCAGGGTTTTGGGGCAATGGTGGCTTAGGGGTTATGAGTTTGCACTGTAATCAGAGTGTTGCTGGAATGAACCCAGGCTACATCTGTGTTAGTCATAGTCCATAGGCAAGACACCTCAACCTTCTTGTCTGCCAGTGGGTGTCAGTGGGGTCGGTGGGGCCTGTGTATGGCAGCGTTGCTTCTGTCTTTGAGTCCCAGTTATAGCTACAATGTAGCTCATCACCACCAGAGTGTGAATGTATGAATGATTCACTGTAGTGTAAAGTGCTTTGGAGTGTTCTGACACAGAAAGGCACTATACAAGTACAGATCATTACCATTTACCATGTCCAAGGTGGTTCCATTGTCTACAGTTGTATTGAAGTGTGTCCAGCATAAAAAATATATATTTATAAAGTTCCTAATAAAGAATGGGAGAAAATTTAGAAAAATAAGATTAAAAATTACCTTTATACCCGGCTCAGCTCACACCATGAGACCGTTTTCTATATTTTAAAACAGAAATGGGAGCTGGACCTTGGTGTTGGATTACCAGAGATAGTCTGGCACAGGATTCTACGAAACATTCACAAGCCCTTGATTTGTGTGACAGTGTCATCTAGTTCAAGGTGGTGCACTGTCTGCACTGGTCTAAAGACAGGTTATCTAAAATTAAACCAGACTTGGACCCAACATGTGAACGTTGCACGCACGCACATACACACACACACACACATGCACGCACACACACACATGCACACACACACGGACACACATACACACACACACATGCACACATCCACATGTAGCGTGATGGAAGTCACTACACATTTATTGAATGATCGATTTATTTATTTATTTATTTTTTTATTTAACCTTTATTTAACCAGATGAGTCGATTGAGAACTCATTCTCATTTACAACGAGGATCTGGCCAAGAGGCAGCAGCAACAGACACATAGTTAGCTTTACACAAACAGATAAGATAAAAAACAGATAAGATAAAAAAACATATGAGATAAAAAAAGAAAAAAATGCAGACAAAGATAAGATAAAACAGCTAGACATAAAAACAAAGGACTGTTCTCATATATAATATGTACAAGCCATCAAAACAGACTTAAAACAATCTTCAAGTACTTAGAAGCACACACACTGATCAGAAACTATTGATGGCGATGAATTATTGAAGGTAGATAATGGAACGTAGGTAGTGAGCTTTAGTGATTTTTGCAGTTCATTCCAGTCATTGGGAGCAGCAAACTGGAATGAGGAGCGGCCAAAGGAGGTGCGAGCTTTGGGAATAACCGTAGAGATTAGGTTACTGGAACGTAAAATGCGCTGGTTGTTGGAAGTGATGAGTAATGAGCGAAGATATGACGGTGTTCTACCGATGATTGTTTTGTATATAAATTGATACCAATGTAACAACCTGGGAATGGAGTGGGAATGGAGTGATGGCCAGTTAACGAGTGAGTACAGATCACAATGATGAGTAGTGAAAGGGGCACCAGTGACCAAACGGATTGCTGAGTGATAAATGACATCGAGTTTATGAAGAAGGTTTTTGGAAGCAGTCCTATAAATGATGTCACCGTAATCTAAGATGGGAATGATTGTCATTTTGACCAAGGTTTGCTTTGCAGAATGAGTAAAGGATGACCTGTTGCAGTACAGGAACCCAATTATTGACTTGACTTTAGAGAGTAATGAATTAATGTGAATGTCAAATGAAAGTGTGCTGTCAAGCCAGATACTTATAGCAGGGGTCCTCAAATAGATTTGTTCAAGGGCCATATTTCTTTCCAGCAGTCACTGTGAGGGCCAGATGCTCTTCTAAAATAAATAAAAATTCTAAAATGCATTTTAAATGTAATGTATATTATGTATATATATATATATATATATATATAAAGTAGAACATGTATTTTCACTATTCTTGATTCAGTAATATTTGGGGGCCAGGTTGAAAGGTCTGGCGGACCAGATGTGGCCCATTTATGGTTTACTGGTGTAGCGAGTTGTGAGAAACAGCATCTGTAGGATCTGAGCTTCGTCATGGGCAGGGACGTCACTAGGATTGAGAGATAGGGGGGTCTTAGCCCCAGGAGCTTGACGTTGAACTCTTTTTGTCACACCCTCCAAAGACTTCGTCAATTAATTCATTATTTGAATAACATTTAACAGAACCTGTAATTTTATCACTTTCTTTTCCTTCCCTGCCTTCTTGCAATTTCTCTCTTCTTTTTTTTATTATCAAAAAATAACCTTAAATCAGTTCATTATCATGGTCTATGTTGAAGAAAGATGTTATAAATATCTATTAAAAATTAGATATGTTATATTTCCAAATAAAGCTATTGATTTCAGTCTACTGCTCTTAACAGGGGGAAATGGTGTGGTCATTTATTTAATTAGTTTAAAGGGACTATATGGACTTTGAAATTTTCATGCTCGCAATTGCCCCCTCAGGCCAAACGTGTAACTGCAGCTTCAATAGTAAGCTCGTGCACGAGGCATGCATGCTGTACTCCAGAATGAAAACAGCTGAGTCAGTCCTGCTGCTGATGGCTCTGCTAAATTGTCTTTCAAATCTGCCTCCACACAATCAGCAATGTCCAATACAGAATATAATCAGACATGAAAATCCCTCACCTTTCGGCGAAATTCGCCGATTTGAATCCAAATTGGGTCACCTACGTGATTCGTGCAGATCCGATGAGAAAATATTTGGGGGGGGGCGATGATGCGCTTATTCAGCAAGGCAGGGTTTTGCGGTTTGACCAGTTTCACTATTAACTACGGGGGGTAATATACCAGAGAATTTTAACATGCACCAGACACCGCAAACTAAATAAATAAGTCCGTCAGAACCGGTGACGCGTGACCCGCACGAGCGCATCTCGTCTGGAGGTCACCTGTGTATACCTCAGGTGAAGGGCTCTTCCCCACTCTTACGATCCGAGCCCGAACCAAGTGAGCCCGACTGCTCGGGTTGGATTTGGGTCGATTAATAATTTGAGCGCGTTGAGTCGCGTTGGACAGCAGGAGGGAGAGAGAGAGAGACTGGCGGCCGCACAATATGAGGAGATGAGGACGCGCCTCAAACCAAACACAGTGGAATCATTGTTATTCCTCCATGGTGGTAAAGAAAAAATGTGTCTGTAATGATGTCGGGCGAACTTAAACTCCGTCGGGTCATTTCGGTTTCAGTCTGGGGCTTTTGGAGACTCTACTGCGCTGCTCCGAGGTGGGGGGAGGAGAGGAGAGGAGAGCACTCAACAAGAGAACGGCCAGTTGAAATAATAACAATATTGTTCTGATGTGTCGGCCTGTAGAAGTTCTTGCTAAACTTTATTGTTTCATGAACCAGGATGACTTCAAATGATGTTAAATTCAACTTTTATTAAAAGCTGAATTGAACGAGCTACGGGTGGATTTCATAAACATCAAAAAAAGAATGGAGGAAGCTGAACAGAGAATTGCTGAGAATGAAGATTTTGTAACGAAAACCTCCAAAGTGTTAATACAAATGCTTCAAGTGCAAAAACAACTTGAAAAAAAATGTGAGGAACTTGAAAGCCAAACCCGCAGGAAAAATATAAGAATCTACTCGGTACCAGAAGATTGTGAAGGAAATGACATCATTGACTTTCTGAACAAATTGATTCGTGAAAAGCTGGAAGTGACTGATGAACTGCATATTGAGAGGGCACACCGAGTTGGGCCAAAGATGGGACGGAAGGAGCGCCCCAGAGCGATTCTGGTTCGATTCCAATCATATGCCATGAAACGGAAAGTACTTGAGGCTGCTTGGAGAAAAAGAAATATACAAGTGAAAGACCAAAGGATCTATTTTGACGAGGACTTTACAAGTGCTGTGTTTAAGGAGCGCGCAAAATACAAGGAAGTGCGGAAAATACTGAATGAAAGGAAAGTTAAGTCACGGATTTTGTTTCCAGCCAGACTAAAAATTTTTTGTGAGGACGGGAAGGCGAGGGTGTATAAGGATCCCCAGGCTGCAGCGATTGGATTGCGTGAGTTCGGAGTAAATATGAACATTCCAGAAAAGGAGGCAGATCTGGAATCTACACTGAGGAGTGCAGGATGGGAGTTAAAGGAGAAGAACACCCGGCCATGAAATGAAGGGAGTCAAGGCTCTTCTTGACAAACACATGAGATAAGGTACTCTTGGGGGAAAAAAAAAAAATGGTAATGGTAAAATCAGCTGATAAATCTCTGAAAAGATTTGAAGTTGTAGAATATAAAACTCTTGACTATGAAAACAATATTGATCCTGATAGTAATCTGCTAAATGCAATTAGTGATAACTGTAAATATTATACAGAGGAACAATTTAATTGTTCTGTAGATCTAGATAATTTTTCACTTATCCATTTTAATTGTAGAAGTCTCTACGCAACATTTGATAAGATTAATGAATACTTGGAAATATTTCAAAACCACTTCCAAGTGATTGCTTTGTCTGAAACATGGTTAAATGAAGAAAAGGGTATAGATTTTGAGATGGACGGGTACGATTTGTATTATAAAAACAGGATAAAGAAAAAAGGTGGAGGGGTTGCATTGTATATTAAAACCTCCTTGAAATGTAAAATAGTGGAGTCTATGTCAGTAGCTGTGGAAAATGTCATGGAATGTGTATGTGTTGAAATTGAGATGGAAAAAACAAAAAATATTATAGTAGTTTGTGTATACAGAACACCAGGTTCTAATATTGAATGTTTTAAAGAAAGATGTGAAAATCTCATAGATGGACTAAATGACAAAAGAACCTGGTTAATATGTGGAGATTTCAATATTGATTTACTTAACCAAGGAAACCACAAAACAACTACAGATTTTATAGATGCAATGTCTAGTAGAAGTTTATATCCTGTGATTACTCAGCCAGAGTCACCAGTACATGTGCTACACTAATTGACAATATTTATACAAATGAAATAGATAAAGCAGTTAAAAGTGGTCTCTTAATATGTGATATAAGTGATCATCTACCAATATTCATAATACATCAAAGCCAAACAAAAAAAACAAAGGAACCAGAACAGATAAAGCATATTAGAAAAAGGTCAGAGGAAGCAATAACAACATTTTGTAATGACCTGTTAAAGGAAAACTGGAGTGGGGTTTATGTTAAGGATGTGAATATAGCATATGATACGTTTTTACAAATATATACATCCTTATATGATAAGAACTGCCCTATACAGATAAGTAGAAAAAAGAAAAGCATTAATGTACAACCTTGGTTAACTAAAGGACTACTAAAATCCTGTAGGAGGAAAAATAAGTTATATAGAGATTTTGTTAGATTTCGATCCAAAACCACAGAAATTAAGTACAAAACATATAAAAATAAATTGACAACATTAATAAGGCAAGCGAAAAAAGATTATTATAACTTTAGGGTGAAGGAAAGCGTGGGTGATATGAAAAAAACATGGAAAATTTTGAATAGTGCTGTAAGACCTACACTGTAATAAATGACAACCTCAAAAAGTTGTTTCAATTTATTTTTACTATTTCACTCAAGTCTCTCTTTTAAGTTTTCATTGTTAAACTCAATTTTGTCAGTTTTGATGACAAAAACTAAAATGTGTGTGTTATTTCAACAAATTGTTATATTGTCATTAATTCAGTCAACTTAAAACTGCAATTTATAGATTTAAAAAATGACCCCGCCCACTGCAAAAGCTGCAGTGGGTGAGGTGCATTGTGGGTAGTCATGTTCTTAGTAATTTTGTTCTATTTTGGGGCGTTTATGTATGTTTATTGTGGGTAGAGGGTTATGTAGTGTTGTGTGTCGTGTTGTTCTTAGTTATTCTTTGTTCAGTGTTGCAAAGGTGGAGTTATTTGTTATTGTCATGTTGGCACCGTAAGTGAGGAGGACGGTTGAAAGAATGGGACCGCTGTGCCGTTCAACTGTTCTTCTTAAAGTGGTGGTTTGTACTACTACTACTACTGTTGTCAGCTCCTTGAGTTCGACTCTCACTGGCTACCTGCAGTAACGCAGTGTATGAGAGGCACAAGTTAGCTAGCTGGCATCTTTTGATGTCGCCGTTAGCTTCCTGCTCCTCTTCCTGCCATGTGGCTGTACATAGTCTTCTAACTTAAATATGTAAGTTAAGATAAGGTAGAATTGTGTGTATATTAAACAAGAGAAAATGTGTTTTTCGAATTGCTAATCTGACATAGTTTGTTGTTTCAACTCACAATATTAATTTCAAACAATGCATTGTTATTATTTATGTTATTTGTACAACTTGACATTTAGAGTTGAAAGAAAGTAGTTGGTTAAGTTGACTTGACTCATGTTTTTAAGGCAGCCGGTGAACTTTCATTTTTAAGTTTAACTGGCTTAAGATTTATTACAGTGTAGGTCTCAGCACGCCAATTATCCAGATTACTTTATTATAGGAGATAAGCTCTTGAGGGATAAATGTGAGGTGGTGAACGAATTTAATTCTTTTTTTGTAAACATAGGGCCAAATTTGGCCTAATCTATGGAAACAAAAACAAGTAAAGGCGGAAAAACACAAGGAGGGAGTAAAATTTTAAAGTCTATGTTTTTAGGGGATGTAAGTGAAAATGAAATCTTGACGATAGTAAAGAAAAGTAAAAATAAAACATCCATTGATTGTGATGGGATCGATATGATGATTGTAAAGAAAACAATTGATTATGTTGTTAAACCTCTTACTTATATTTATAATTTGTCTGTTCAGAGTGGTATATTTCCAGAAAAAATGAAAACTGCTAAAGTAATACCGATATTTAAAAATGGTGATAGACATAGTTTTGATAATTACAGACCAATCTCAGTGCTTCCTCAGTTTTCTAAGGTGTTTGAAAAATGGTTTGTTCAAAAACTAGACAGCTTTATTGAGAATAATAATTTGTTGAGTGAGAATCAGTATGGATTCCGATCAAATAAATCTACATCCATGGCACTACTAGAATTAAATGAAGAACTTACAACAGCAATAGAAAGGAATCAATACACAGCAGGTCTCTTTATTGATTTAAAAAAAGCATTTGACACCATAGACCATAGTTTGTTACTCTCTAAGTTGAAGGATTATGGGATAAGAGGGATAGCTCATGATTGGTTAAGCAGTTATTTGACTAAAAGAAATCAATTTGTACAGTTAGATCATGAGATTTCAGACTCTCAACTGATTACATACGGAGTCCCACAGGGTTCAGTGTTGGGTCCTAAGCTTTTTAATTTGTATATTAATGATATTTGTGATGCCTCTAAAATATTACAGTTCATATTGTTTGCTGATGATACAAATATATTTTGTTCTGGGAATGATTTAAAAATCATTTTGGAAAAAATGGGATGTGAGATGTCTAAACTTAAAAAGTGGTTCAATGACAACAAGTTATTTATAAATTGGAATAAAACAAAATTCATGATTTTTGGCAACAGAAAGACTGATGATTCTATTACATTGTCCATAGATGGTACTTTAGTTGAAAGAGTGAACGAAGTAAGATTTTTAGGAGTTGTTTTGGATCATAAACTTAATTGGAAATCTCACATAAAATATATAAAACAAAAACTCTGCAAAAGTATTGGACTTTTAAATAAGGTAAAAAGTGTTTTAGAAACATCAACACTTCATATATTATATTATTCACTAATTGTTCCATATTTGACTTATTGTATAGAGGTTTGGGGCAATACATATAAAACAAATACTAATCCTTTGTTTTTGTTACAGAAGAAAGCTGTGAGAATTATACATAAAGAAGGTGTGAGAGAACATACTAACAGATTGTTTATTCAATCAAAAATTATGAAATTCAGGGATTTGGTCAATTTAAAAACTCTACTAATTATGTTAAAGGCAAAAAAGATGTTACTTCCAGGGAACTTACAGAAGTTTTTTGTTTTGATTCCAAGTGATGGAAAACATAGAAAGAAGTCTGAGTTTAAGAGAATATTTGTACGAACAACATTAAAACAAATGTGTATTTCAGTATATGGAGTAAAATTATGGAATAACTTGGATGAAGACCTGAAAAAATGTTCAACTACTGATCAATTTAAGAAAGTTTATAAAGACAAAACGATAAAATCCTATTATTTGATAAGTTAATGACGGTGGATATTGATATGATTTAATTGTGATATTGTGTGCACCGAAAAGAAAGATGTATGCTTGGTTGTATTTAAGGCCATTTTGTAAATTGTTCTGTATTCAGTAGAAGGGGTAGGTTATATAAGATTTTTCTTCTTCCTCCCCTTTTTTCACTTGGAAGAATTGTGTTGATTATTGTATTGAGAATTAGTGATGAATGACATTTGCCAAGTGGAAATAAACTGTCAAACTGTCAAAACTGTCAAACTTAAAGAAAACTGGGAGAAAGTTTTTGTTTACCTTTTGTTGTTTGTTTTATCTGCTCCTCAGAGACACCATGGACATGAGGAGAGAATAAAAGTCAAAATGTCCCCAAAGGACAGGAGGTGGGAGGGTTAGTTAGCTGGTTAGTCAAGGAGATCCATCAGCCAGGTATCATTAAACCCTTATTCAGCCCACAGCCTCCTGCTGGTGTTGTTATTATTATTATTATTATTATTATTATTATTATTATTATTATTATTATCAAATACAAAACAAACATCCAACATATTAGAAGTTTAGGATTCTTTCTAGTTTTAGTATCTTCAGCAGCAGCAGAGCTTGGTTCATTCTCCATCACATTTCTGAATGAGACCATTGGGTTCTAACAAAATAACAAACCAGACCAAACCTGTCATTTCATGTTGATGTTGATCTGATTTCATTGATAACTGGTTTAGTTTTTAAAGCTTCACTTGTTTAAGTTGTTCATTTATAAACAATCATTTAAATCTAATAAAACAACCTGTTAAAAATCACTAGAATGCAGGAAATTACATCTACTTCACTAAAATGTTTCTGTGGCCTCCAGACCAACCCCCCATCACCCCAGATCCTCTCTCTCTGTCTCCTTCCTCAGAGCTGAGGACAAAGCTGGGACATGTGGTTAAACACGTCTCAGCCTTGTCCTCGTCTCAGGAGGAGCAGCAACTTGTTAGCAGAAGGTAAACAAAGGCTCTGCTATGTTAAAATAAGAACCCCAACTTGATATAGAATCAGGTGTGTCTGAGCAGGGACACGTAGAAAACATGCAGCCACTGTGGCCTTCAAGGACCAGGTCTGACCCCCCTGTTAAAGTATGGAGGTTGGTCTTATTTCTTGTAATGCCTAATGTGTAGCATGTAACTCTGCTTGATTATTTTATTCCATAAAGTTCACCAGGTTGATGCCTTCAAATCTGCAGAGGGTTTACTTGCTGGGGAGTGTGTGTGTGTGCGTTTCTGAGCGGATACTTTCCCCAATTTAGAGTCTCGCCGGGTGGGGGGTTCCTCACCTTTTTCGCCGGGGGGGGGGGGGGTCTCACGTTTTTCACCCTTGACCCGTTTTCATGTCTGTATAATATAATACAATATAATATAATATAATAGCCTTTATTGATTTTGTACAGGGTACAGTGTAATTGGAGTGCCACTCCCTTTTGTGCAAAACGTAAAAGAATACAAAAAGAAATGATATAAATATAAAATCAACAACAATATGTGCAAATATACACACAGAGTAGCAGCATTAGTTGGGTTCTGTGCAGGCCACTATTGTAAGCAGAATTTTAGCATATTGAGTGAAACTCAAATAGCACATATAATTGTTAGCCTATATAATAATTATAATTGTTATATAATAATTATAATTGTTATAATTGTCAGCTTCATCCAGGCCAATGCAAGGAAGTTGGTCAACCTCATCCTGTGATGCACACCTATTGCACAAGACAAATAAATGTTATATAATCAGTGAATAGAAAGTGAGAGTGGGATGTTACTACGGTATTAAAAAAAACAATAATAAAACATACCTTATTGATATTGGAGATACATATTCTGAATCATACGGGTCTAAAGCTCCTTCCTTCTCTTTCCAGCTCTAATCTGGAAGTAAAAACAGCAGCAGAACATGATTATATATCCTGACATATAGCCATTGCATTTCTATGAGAATAATTTGTTACTTACACACTGTTTCCAAACTATTGGCTTGTTCCTCATCTAAAGAGTTCTTTCAGCTCCATCGATTTGATGCTACAAAAACAAACAGAAAACATCAATTACAAAAACATAGGTTATGAATCAAATGATAAAAGCTCTGCATGTTTCTGCATTTACCAAGACTTCTCATAAATGATAACCAGGGCTGCTGTATCATTTATTCTCCACATCCAGACACAATGATCCTATCTTCTGTCTCATGAACAGAAGCTGGGATGTTTTTGCCCACAAAGCTTTTCTTTTTTGCTCCAACAACACACTCCTCTGGTTATGACTTTTTCTTTCTTGTGCTCCTGATCTATATTTCCTCTCCACGTCCATGGATCCACCTGTCTGTCGGCACATCTGACGCTGGTCAGATGCTGCGTGTTGTCAGTCATTGAGGGAACGTGCACGGTGTCGGATAACTCGTCTTTTTTCTCTCTCTCTCCTCTTGCCTGGGCTGACGGGAGCTGACGGAGCTGTACGCGCGGCGCACATCGTCTCCAAATGCGCAAAGGTGAATTTGGAGAGAATGCATCCTAATGCGCAAATCATGGCCCCTCTTGTAGCGTGTGTTCTGCCTATCGGGAGGGGCGGGTCAGCGGCGCTGGGGGGGGATGTGTTTACTTGGAGACGGACATATATTTGCAGAAACCTCTGAGATTTCCACTAATAAATGAGCGGTAATGGTACCGGTACTCATCCTACCCTGGAAAAAAGTCCCAGTGCGCTGAGAAGTAAAAATAAGAATAAGACTAATATTAATATCCTGACCAGCACTGACTCTGATGGAGACGCTACACAAGCAGCCTAAAATGTTCCTATGACATATGTAAGCCCCCGGTTTGCTTTGAAAGCACCCACAACCCTTACCCCACACGTATTTAGTAATAATTTCTTACCTGTCCAGCAACAATGATGCCAACTGCGGGTCTTTTGTCTCAGCATTTTCCACTTCTGCCGGCCGGACCGATGTTTATTTTCGTTCTTTGTCTTTGGCGACCAGACTCGAGTTTTGCCCTTTTTGTCACGCTGGAATAAACTCTTGGGTTCTTTGTCTTGTTTGGGGTCTGGGCTGGAGTTTCGCTGGTGCTTGAAGCAGCTCTCTTCTTGTTCTTGGAAGAATCAGCTACCAAAACCACCTCTCGCTCTACCGCTAAGCTACAGCTAGCAAACAAACGCTGCGGGCGCGTGAGCGCGCATGACGTCATCACGCATTTTGCTGCCTCTGGAGGACACTGGGGAAGCCTGCTTGCTCGACCCGAGCAAGATCTTTTCTGTGAGTTTACAGGCCTACAGAGGCAATCACAGTGAAAATGCCAGGGCTCATTCTACAGGACCAGGGCATTGCAGGAGAATGCATGAGGAAGAAATTTTAAATTTCTATACTTGCATTAGCGGTTAAACTTCCACATAGTCTCTTTAATTACAACTAGCTTAGTTCAAAATCCCACTGAAACCTGACAATAAAGAACAAATGAATGTTTGTCAAAACTTTATTCTGCCAAATGAGTTGAGAGTTTTAATATATAATTAACATTAAGTGCAATTTAACTGTTTTCGGAATGGGAAAGGTGTCTTCTTTTTTGGAAGTCAAAACACACACACACACACACACACACACACACACACACACACACACACACACACACACACACACACACACACACACACACACACACACACACACACATTTCAAAGCATCAACCTGGTGACCTTATGAAAGAAAATAATCAGCAGAGTTACAGGCTGATATGAATGTATAATAAAATATCTAAACATGCTCACATTAAGCACTAGCGGAAATCAGACCAACCTCTATACTGTAACAGGGGGTCAGACCTGGTGCTTGAAGGCCACAGTGGCTGCATGTTTTCTACGTGTCCCTGCTCAGACACACCTGACTCTAGTTGGGATTCTTATTTTAACACAGAGTAGCAGAGCCTTTGTTTACCTTCTGCTAACAAGTTGCTGCTCCTCCTGAGACGAGGACAAGGCTGAGACGTGTTTAACCACATGTCCCAGCTTTGTCCTCAGCTCTGAGGAAGGAGACAGACAGAGAGGATCTGGGGTGATGAGGGGGTGGTCTGGGGATCCCCACAGAAACATTTTAGTGAAGTAGATGTCATTTCCTGCATTCTAGGGATTTTAAACAGGTTGTTTTATTAGATTTAAATGATTGTTTATAAATGAACAACTTAAACAAGTTGAGCTTTAAAAACTAAACCAGTTATCAATGAAATCAGATCAACATCAGCATGAAATGTCAGGTTTGGTCTGGTTTGTTTTGTTAGAACCCAATGGTCTCATTCAGAAATGTGATGGAGAATGAACCAAGCTCTGCTGCTGCTGAAGACACTAAAACCATAAAGAATCCTAAACTTCCAATATGTTGGATGTTTGTTTTGTATTTGCTGATAATAATAAAACCAGCAGGAGGCTGATTTAATGACAGCTAGCTACCTGATGGATCTCCTTGACTAACCAGCTAACTAACCCTCCCACCTCCTGTTCTTTGGGGACATTCTGATTTTTATTCTCTCCTTATGTCCGTTGTGTCTCTGAGGAGCAGATAAAGCAAACAACCATCCACCTCAAAAAATTTCTCCCAGTTTTCTTTCAGTTGAATTTAACATCATTTGAAGTCCTCCTGGTTCATGAAACAAAATAAAGTTTAGCAAGAACTTCTACAGGCGGACACATCAGAAGAATATTGTTATTATTTCTCTTCAGAGCTCTCGTCTCCTCTGCGCCACCCCCATCCCCCCGCGCGCACCTCGGAGCAGCGCAGTAGACCTCAATAAGCCCCTGCCCCAGACTGAAACCGAAATGACCCGACGGACTTTAAGCCCAAAACCAGTTCGCCCGAGATCATTATGGCCACTTTTAGTGTTTATTTACACCCATGGAGGAATAATAATGATTCCACTGTGTTTGGTTTGAGGCGCGTCCTCATCTCCTCCTCTCTCTCTCCATCTCTGCTGTCCGAGCGCGACTCATCACGCGCAATTATTAATCGACCCAAATCCGACCCTACCTGTCGGGCGTACTTGGTTCGGGCTCGGATCGTAGGAGCGGGGAAGAAACCCTTGTCTGGTCTGGAGGTCTGCACAGGTGACCACCAGATGAGATGCGTTCGTGCGGGTCGCGCGTCACCGCTTCTGACGGATTTATTTATTTATTCTACAGGTGGTCTTTGGTAGGTGTTAAAAACCCTCTGGAATGTTTCCCCCGTGGTTAATAGTGAAACTGGTTAAACCGTAAAACCCGGCCTCGCTGTATAAACCCATCACCCCCACTCCCCCACCCCCAACTATTTTCTCATTGGATCTGCACTAATCAAGTATAGGTGATACATTTTGGATTCAAAACGGTGAATTCTGCCGAAAGATGTGGAATTTTCATGTCTGATACATCTGCACAAACTTTAAAATTAAAAAAATTTTAACTGAAAAAAATAAATCCACCCAAAATAATAGGGGGGCTCTGATTTTCAGCAGCAAAACATAAAAAAGGCAAAAACACACACATGAGGGATTTCCAGTCACTTATTTGATTGTAGTTTTAGTTGTGTTTGAAGGACATAAAAAAGGTTTGCATAGTCTTGTAGCCAGGGTTCTGACGTTTCGTTAGAGGTGCAGCTTGGCTATGTTTATTGGTATTTGGGGACCCTCAGGCCCAAAGGGTTGGGGGGCCGGGTGGGAAGGTGTGGTGGGCCGGATGTGGCCCGTGGGCCGCCATTTGCGGATCACTGCTTATACAGGTCCTTCTCAAAAAATGAGCATATTGTGATAAAGTTCATTATTTTCTGTAATGTACTGATAAACATTAGACTTTCATATATTTTAGATTCTTTACACACAACTGAAGTAGTTCAAGCCGTTTATTGGTTTAATATTGATGAGTGTGGCATACAGCTCATGAAAACCCAAAATTCCTATCTCAAAAAATTAGCATATCATGAAAAGGTTCTCTAAACGAGCTATTAACCTAATCATCTGAATCAACTAATTAACTCTAAACACCTGCAAACAACTCCTGAGGCTTTTAAAACCTCCCAGCCTGGTTCATTACTCAAAACCACAATCATGGGTAAGACTGCCGACCTGACTGCTGTCCAGAAGGCCATCATTGACACCCTCAAGCAAGAGGGTAAGACACAGAAAGACATTTCTGATCCAATAGGCTGTTCCCAGAGTGCTGTATCAAGGCACCTCAGTGGGAAGTCTGTGGGAAGGAAAAAGTGTGGCAGAAAACGCTGCACAACGAGAAGAGGTGACCGGACCCTGAGGAAGATTGTGGAGAAGGACCGATTCCAGACCTTGGGGGACCTGTGGAAGCAGTGGACTGAGTCCGGAGTGAAAACATCCAGAGCCACCGTGTACAGGCGTGTGCAGGAAATGGGCTACAGGTGCCGCATTCCCCAGGTCAAGCCACTTTTGAACCAGAAACAGCGGCAGAAGCGCCTGACCTGGGCTACAGTGAAGCAGCACTGGCCTGTTGCTCACTGGTCCAAAGTCCTTTTTTCAGATGAAAGCAAATTTTGCATGTCATTGGGAAATCAAGGTGCCAGAGTCTGGAGGAAGACTGGGCAGAGGGAAATGCCAAAATGCCTGAAGCCCAGTGTCAAGTACCCACAGTCAGTGGTGGTCTGGGGTGCCATGTCAGCTGTTGGTGTTGGTCCACTGTGTTTTATCAAGGGCAGGGTCAATGCAGCTAGCTATCAGGAGATTTTGGAGCACTTCATGCTTCCATCTGCTGAAAAGCTTTATGGAGATGAAGATTTCATTTTTCAGCACGACCTGGCACCTGCTCACAATGCCAAAACCACTGGTAAATGGTTTACTGACCATGGTGTTACTGTGCTCAATTGGCCTGCCAACTCTCCTGACCTGAACCCCATAGAGAATCTGTGGGATATTGTGAAGAGAAAGTTGAGAGACGCAAGACCCAACACTCTGGATGAGCTTAAGGCCGCTATCGAAGCATCCTGGGCCTCCATAACACCTCAGCAGTGCCACAGGCTGATTGCCTCCATGCCACGCTGCATTGAAGCAGTCATTTCTGCAAAAGGATTCCCGACCAAGTATTGAGTGCATAACTGAACATAATTATTGGAAGGTTGACCTTTTTTGTATTAAAAACACTTTTCTTTTATTGGTCGGTTGGAATATGCTAATTTTTTGAGATAGGAATTTTGGGTTTTCATGAGCTGTATGCCAAAATCATCAATATTAAAACCAATAAACGGCTTGAACGACTTCAGTTGTGTGTAATGAATCTAAAATATATGACAGTATAATGTTTATCAGTACATTACAGAAAATAATGAACTTTATCACAACATGCTTATTTTTTTGAGAAGGACCTGTAGGAACTGACAAGTTGTAGTTCTGTACCATCCAGGGAAACAATACTAGTGTGGCAAGTTGATTGTGGTAAGTTACGGTTGAAGATCATGAACTTTGTTTTACTTGTGTTTAAATGAAGGTGAAGATTGGAGAAGGCATGTTGAAGACAATTAAAGCTGTGCTGCAAGGAGGACAAAGCTGCATTCAAAGAAGAACTGCATGCATATAAAATAGTGTCGTCTGCATATAAATGTATATGAAAACTGTCAACAGCATGAACGATGTTATTGATATAGATTTTGAATAAGGTTGGGCCCAGTATTGACTCTTGAGGAACGCCCATAGTTAGAGGTAGAGGAGCAGATTGGTAACCCTCTGTTCTCACTGTTTGCATACGGTCAAAGATATAACTTCTAAACCATGCCATGGATGCCTGAGAAAGTCCTATATGTTTGAGCCTGCTAAGTAAGATGTTATGGTCTACAGAGTCAAAGGCTTTAGCCAAGTCAACAAACACAGCTACACAAAATTCCTTATTGTCAATGGCACATATGATGTCATTTAGCACTTTAAGTGTTGCAGAGACACATCCATGGCCAGTTCTGACTGCATGGGGGTAATAATACTGCTGGATTCCAGATAGTGAGTTAGCTGTTTGTTGACTAACTTTTCATTGACTTTAGAGAGGCAAGGCAAGATAGAGATAGGCCTATAACAGCTTAGGTCTGAATGATCTCCCCCTTTAAAAAGTGGAGTAACAGATGCAAATTTCCAGTCCTGCGGAAATGCACCAGTTTGTATGGACAGATTAAATAGATGGGTAATAGATGCAGCAATAACATGTGCTGCAATTTTCAGAAAGAAAGGGTCAAGAGTATCCAGTCTGGCTGATTTATGAGGATCTAACCTGAGTAACTCGTCAAGTACCTCATCTACCTGAAACAACTGAATGGAGAAACAGGAATTGGTTGTGGGGAGGGAATCATTGCATATAGCTGAGTGGAGGTCAGAGACCCCAGAGGTGGGTGAAGCTGTAGCAAGGGCATGACCAGACTTGATAAAGTGATTATTGAAGGAATTTACCATTTTAGTTTTATCCGAGACAACAGTGCCCTCAGATTTGATTGCATTTGGCAGGTGTGAGGACTTACTGGTATTTTCCATAGCCTTGACAGTCTGCCAGAACTTTTTGGGGTCAGAACTACTCATCAGAAACTGGTTCTTATAATATTCAGATTTTACTTTTCTGGTTGACTGGGTACATTTGTTCCTTATAGATCTGAAGGATTGCCAGTCCCTGATATTCTTGGATGTCTTTGCTCTTTGCCAAGATTGATGTTTTAGACGAATCAGTTCTGAAAGTTCAGTGTTGATCCAGGGACTGAAACCATTTTTAACTCTGACTTTTTTTAAAGGAGCATGTCTGTCTAAAATCGAGATAAAAGAGTTTTTGAAATGTGACCAAGCATCCTCGACAGTGGGTATGAGGCTAATTCTATGCCATTGTTCTTTTGCCAAGTCACGTAAAAAGGCCTGCTCATTATCAGGGAAGCTAATGTTGGGGGTGCTTATGTTGAACCAAGCGTAGAAGTGGTTCAGATAATCTGCAAGGGCAGGATCAGAGCTCAGAGTGGTGGGATTTTTACTCCTGTAGTCCGTGATGGCGTGCAGCCCGTGCCACAGACGCTGCGAGTCTCCAGTGTGGAAGGCAAACTCCATCACTCCCGGTACCAGCTTTTAGCCTTCTTCACTGCACTCTGTACATTGTAAGACTCTGCCTTGGACAGGCACATATTGCCACTCTTTAGCCCCTCTTGATAAGCCGCTGTACGGGCATTCACTGCAAGACACTTCACCCTAAAGTCTAATTTATGCTTCTCCGTCTTTGACAGCACGGACGCAGCGACATGATCCGTCTTTGCAAGAGCTCTCCAACAGGCATGCAAGGACGGATGGAGTCGAGCTCTGTTTTCTAAACATCCAGCCAATGAGACGTAGAGCGCAAGCTTGTGATTGGCCAGGACGCCGCTTCCTTTAAATTGATCACCAGCACTGCCATTGCCCCCGCAAAAAAATCAAAAGAGAGCCGAAGGTATCTAGCAGCAGACACGGAGCAGCTTGAAGAATACCTCATGGAAAAACTCTGACAATATGAACGTGTATTCACCCGTGACTGGAGGAGTATTGTAACGTCTTTTACAATAACTGAGTGTAAGCCGTCTTAACTGAGGAGAACTCTTTTAATCACCAATTTGGAACTCAGAGAGTGGCATGAAAACAACCAGCACTCATTACATCCCATTGGACTGTACCAACTGTGANACGATGTTATTGATATAGATTTTGAATAAGGTTGGGCCCAGTATTGACTCTTGAGGAACGCCCATAGTTAGAGGTAGAGGAGCAGATTGGTAACCCTCTGTTCTCACTGTTTGCATACGGTCAAAGATATAACTTCTAAACCATGCCATGGATGCCTGAGAAAGTCCTATATGTTTGAGCCTGCTAAGTAAGATGTTATGGTCTACAGAGTCAAAGGCTTTAGCCAAGTCAACAAACACAGCTACACAAAATTCCTTATTGTCAATGGCACATATGATGTCATTTAGCACTTTAAGTGTTGCAGAGACACATCCATGGGCACTTCTGAAGCCAGACTGCATGGGGGTAATAATACTGCTGGATTCCAGATAGTGAGTTAGCTGTTTGTTGACTAACTTTTCAATGACTTTAGAGAGGCAAGGCAAGATAGAGATAGGCCTATAACAGCTTAGGTCTGAATGATCTCCCCCTTTAAAAAGTGGAGTAACAGATGCAAATTTCCAGTCCTGCGGAAATGCACCAGTTTGTATGGACAGATTAAATAGATGGGTAATAGATGCAGCAATAACGTGCTGCAATTTTCAGAAAGAAAGGGTCAAGAGTATCCAGTCCGGCTGATTTATGAGGATATATAATATTCCATATAA
>SSNS01000047.1:2646566-2670565 GCA_006937985.1 Aphyosemion australe
CTCGAACCTCGCATCACCATTCGAAAACTATTGCACCGGTTCGAAAAATTCCAAAACCGTCAGCGGCCGAAGGCTTTGATGGTGCTCTGTGTGAATTTTTGTGTGCCTATCTTTAATATTGTAGGAGATATGACGAGTACAGTTTAGCTCTCGGAGAGCGATCGAAGCACCTGAGCTGAGAAAAAATTGAATGGCTGCCAATGGGAGAAAATCTGGCTGACTCCTCCTTCTGAGCCTCATAGCGCAAAAACCGTGGCAGCTACAGCAAAATCGAGACCATCCCATCGAAGCAGACAAAAAAACCTACTGTTTTTGAGAAAATTACGCGTCTACCCCAAAAGATGTGGTCGTAGCAGAATTTCCCCTTCGGGATTTGAATCTGAAGCTGTCAGTCACAGTGGGAAAGGCATGACCATATTTGGGACAGCACAGCCCAGCTGCTGGGAGGAGAAATATTTTAAAACCTTTCCAAACTAGTTAACGCTACGACCACAATTTTTGGAGTACGTCCATAAATTATAGCTCAAAACGGAGGAAAATCCGTCAGCTTTCATCCAGCGCAAGTCTCATTTCCCTCGGTTCTACGGTTCTCTCAGGACACGGCCTGAAGTCGAGCAAAGTCTGTTTTTGGCCCTATTCTTTTGAATGGGGGGAGGAGGAGACGTTCCTGAACTTTCCAAAATCGTACCTCAAGTTTAACCTGTGATTATAGAAAAACCGTAAAAGATATCAAGAAGCTGAAGGAAACTAAAATAGATGAAGTTGTTCTGAGTGTGTTAAAAGTTGAATGAAGTTTCTAGGTTGAAGATAACCCTTCCAAGTAAGAGGTTAAAAACATGAAGGATTTTGTGAAAAAAATGAGGATTTGAAGCATTTCCCATTCATTTCAATGGGCTGAAAAATCGCAGAAAAAGCTGAATATCTCGGAAACGGTTGAAGATATCAATACCAAAAGTCATTCCCGGAATGACCTGAACGAGCTGAACGGTTTGATACCAAACTTGTTGAAATAGCTGAAAAATTGTTGAAGAAGAAGCGGTCCAAAAAACGTACGGAATCTGAAAAATGGAGGAGGAGAAACTCAATACTTTGAATGCTTTCCAAGCATTCAAACTAATAAATTAATTTTTGACAAATATTATCAAGACAAGGTATGTAGGGAGGATAAGTATTGCACTCTGCCTTGTGATTGATAAAACGATATGTACATTTATGAATGCTGATGGCCTTATGATACACTTACTCTTTGAAGGAGAACCAGGAAGCTGAAGATGAAACAAACTCCATCTGACACAGTCCAGTTCTAATCATAATAAATCAGCTGCAGGAAGCCTCACACTTCTTCCTCACATCTTTTGTGGGAAAACCTAGAAAACAAAAACATGCAATTTGCAGATTAGTGTCTACCAATATTGTACAAAGGAGGTCAATGCTATTTTCTTAATTCATCTTGTGTTATTACTACTATTCTGTTTACTTCTTCTTTAAGATTTCTTAGAACCTTTCTTTAACCTAAAATCTGCATTTCTATTGATAATGAACTAAAACTCCTCAAAGGGTAAAACCAGGAAAAGGTTCTGCACAGCAATCCTCTTTAGCATGTTAGCTAACTATTCTCCACTCAGAGGGGAGGGTGTGAGACATGAGCTATCTGATACCAGAAAGATTTGTTTGATTTCTACAGCAGCATTCTTGTGTCAGCTGTAACCTAAGTCAGTGTTTTGGAATAAATGATTAATAGTCTCATTTAGCCTTCATTGTCAGGGGAGCGCCAGCAGTAAACATGTAGCTAACGTTAGCTATAGGAGGTGCTGCTGGTGGACACAAATATAGTACAACAAAGTTATATTTACAAAATACAAACAACAAAAATGCTCGAACGTACTTGTGAAAGTTATCCCCCGAGCCATGGTCTCAATAATCCGCCGATTAGAGCAAGAATAAACTGCACAGAGCTCAGGCATTGTGTTTACTGCTGCTGTTATGGTTCATGTCTGCCGGAAGCCCGACCAACCTAAGATGGCGGCCGCATTTCCTGTGCCCGAGCGGCCAATAGGGGGTCTATCAATCATTATGTCTATGGTTCCAACAGCAGAGGGGAAGAAACTGTTCTTGTGGCGAGAGGTTCTGGTCCGAATGGATCTGAACCTCTCGCCAGATGGGAGCGGGTCAAAGAGACAGTGCCCAGGATGACAGGGGTCAGCTGTGAGCCGACCTGCACGCCTCAATGTCCTGGAGGTGTACAGGTCCTGTATGGAGGGGAGTTTGCAGCCAATGACCTTCTCAGCAGAGCGTACAACACGCTGCAGCCTCTTCTTGTCCCTGGTGGTGGCTCCAGCGGTGTAGAACTGCCTCATCCACTGTGCTGGCAGGCAAAATTTCTTCAGCTGCCTCAGGAAGTTCATCCTCTGCTGGGCCTTTTTTATGATGGAGGTGATGGTGGGCTCCCACTTGAGGTCTTGGGTGATGGTGGTGCCCAGGAAGCGACATGAGTCCACCATCGTGATGATGATGTGGGCAGCAGTAGCTCAGGAGGTAGAGCGGGTTGTCCAGTAATCGGAAGGTTGCAGGTTCGATCCCGGCTCCGGCCAGAGAATGCTGCTGTGTGTCCTTGGGCAAGACACTTAACCCGCCTTGCCTGCTGGTGGTGGTCGGAGGGACTGGTGGCGCCAGTGCTCGGCAGCCTCGCCTCTGTCAGTGCGCCCCAGGGCAGCTGTGGCTACATCGTAGCTCATCCCCACCAGTGTGTGAATGGGTGAATTGAGTTGATTGTGTTGTGAAGCGCCTTGGGGGGTTGTAGAACCCTAAGAAGGCGCTATACAAATACAGGCCATTTACCATTTACCATGGGAGTGTCAGACAGGGTTATGGGGGGGAGGGGGGCTGTGTGCTTCCTAAAGTCCACAACAACCTCAGCTGTCTTCTGGGTGTTCAGCACCAGGTTGTTGTGGCTGCACCAGGACACCAGCCGTTCCACCTCCATTCTGTAGGCAGACTCATCCCCATCAGAGATGAGTCCAATCACGGTGGTGTCGTCTGCAAACTTGATTAGTTTGACAGACTCGTGGTTGGAGGTGCAGCTGTTGGTGTACAGGGAGAAGAGCAGAGGGGGGAGAACACACCCCTGAGGGGAACCGGTGCTGATGGTCCGCAGGTCCCAGAGATTCTTCCCCAGCCTGACTTGTTGTTTCCTGTCTGTCAGAAAGTCAGTGATCCACCTGCAGGTTGGGTCAGGCACGTTCATCTGGGACAGTTTGTCTAGAAGGAGGTCAGGCAGGATTGTGTTGAAGGCAGAGCTGAAGTCCACGACCAGGATCCTGGCGTAGGTCCAGATGCTGCAGGATGAAGTGTAGAGTCATGTTGATGGCATCATCTATAGACCTGTTGGCTCTGTAGGCAAACTGCAGGGGGTCCAGGAGGGGGGCTGTGAGGGTCTTGAGGTGGGGGAGGACCAGGTGCTCAAATGACTTCATGACCACAGATGTCAGAGCCACAGGTCTGTAGTCATTGAGTCCAGTGATCCTTGGCTTCTTGGGGACAGGGACTATGGTGGAGATCTTGAAGCAGGCAGGCACATGACATGCCTCCAGTGAGGAGTTGAAAATGCCCGTAAACACTGGGGCCAGCTCTTCAGCACAGTGCTTCAGAGTGGCAGGAGACACACCATCAGGGCCCGGGGCTTTTCCAGCATTTAGAGTCTTGAATTGCCTCTTTACACATGATTGATGATTAAGTATGTTAATGATTCATGCAGATGCGCATGTATTTTACACGTTACGCACAGAGTACATCACGGAGATAATATAATCAATGAAGTAATTCCCATCTGAGCTTTATCTCACACATTCTCCGCATCTCGCTGCTGGCCGTGCGCACAAGCGGCGCGCACTGAAGAGGAGCTTTGGAGCGGGTCGGTGACAGATCTGTGCACAAGAGCGCAGTGTCTAGGGCTTCCAGACCTGGAAAGTGGAAACCCTTCTATCTTTCAGAGAGTCTAGTAGACGTTTTGTTATTTCATTTGGAGAAATGTTTCCTGATTTTAGAACTTTGGCTGAAGTGGCGCTCCTTATTCCGGCACCCGCTTCAGATCCAGCGGAGCTCTGAATCACCAGAACATTTAAACAGCCATGAGTCTGTCTGAGGCAAAAGTCCAGAACCTCATAAGCCTCTTCAGCAATGCCCCTAGAGACATTTAATTACAGACAAGCAGGTGACAGTTCAGGTTTACGCGGAGCGGAATGAGCATTCGGGCTGAAGCTTTGTTCCTATAATTAAGGTAAATGATTTAATTGCATTGCTACTGGTACTATGTACACACCACCCCACACCTGCTTGCAGTGGTCATGTCCTTCCATGATAACATGCATAGCACGGTTCGCTACAACGGCGCAACCTCTGAGGCCTTCCCAGTCAGCAGCGGAGTAAAGCAGGGCTGCATCCTTGCGCCCACACTCTTCGGCATCTTCTTCTCCATGCTCCTCCAATACGCCTTCATTGACTGCAGCGAGGGTGTCTACATCCATACTAGGTCCGATGGCAAGCTCTACAACATAGCCCGCCTCCACGCGAAGACCAAAGTGTCAGAGGTACTCATCTGTGAGATGCTCTTTGCTGACGATGCAGCCTTGACATCACACACTGAAGGCGGACTTCAGCAGCTTGTCACCTGCATCTCCCACGCGTGCAAGTAGTTTGGACTTACCGTCAGCCTGAAGAAGACAAATGTCATGGCTCAGGGCACAGATACTCCTCCAAACATCGCCATAAATGGATACACCCTGGAGGTTGTTGAGAAGTTCACCTACCTCGGGTCTACTATCTCCAGCTCGCTGTCCATCGACGGGGAGATCAACAGCAGGATCGCCAAGGCAGCCACAGTCATGGCCAAATTGAACCAGCGAGTGTGGAACAACTCCAGCCTCACTGAGAAGACCAGACGGCGCGTCTACCAAGCTTGCATACTCGGCACTCTCTTATATGGCAGCAAGACGTGGACCACCTACTCGAGGCACGAAAGGAAACTCAATAGTTTCCATATGAGGTGCCTGCGGTGCATACTGCATATCAAGTGGCAACATCGAGGTGCTGGAGCGAGCCAGCATGAGCAGCTTATATGCAGTTCTCAGTGAGAGACGTCTCAGGTGGCTCGGCCATGTCAAGAAAATGGACGCGGGCCACATTCCCAAAGACTTCCTCTACGGTGAGCTGGTCAAAGGCCAAAGGACAACAGGGTGCCCAAAACTGAGTTTCAAAGATGTCTGCAAGAAGGACATGAAGCAGTGCTCCATAAACCCCAACTCATGGGACAATCAAGCAGACGACCATCCAGCCTGGAGAGTTGCAGTCAGGCAAGGTACATCGTGTGCAGAGGCTGAGAGAAAAGAAAATGCCATCCAGAAAAGGTCCAGGCAGAAACAGCAGCTACAACAGCCTTCCGCCTTTACCTGTACCAAGTGCGGCAGGGACTGCCACTCTAGAGTCGGACTGCACAGCCATTCTCTGCGGTGCAGGTAGACTCACAAGAAGCTACACCATCGTCTCCTGAGACGGACGGATGCCGACGACGGTACTATGTTCAGCTTGTTTGGACTAAATGTGAATTAAAATGAATATAAATGTAATGTTGTTATTGAATGTTTATTATTTAAAAAACAAAAGTGAAAGAAATCATGTGGCCCCTGGCTGCGAGCAAATGCGCACTCCTCAGAGTGCATCCAAATAAAGCAGCGAAACTCCATTTCCTGCTCAGACTCGTAAAAAAGAAAGAAACCCAGTAGCCTGTGTTAAAAAAATGTATTTAAATAAAATTCCACAATGGTGGGCACTGCAGGGAAACAAAGATGAGGCTTCTTTTAACTAGAGATGCACCGATCAGGATTTTGAGGGCCGATCACCAAAAGCAGTATTTGCCGATCCCGATATTACCGATCACAGCGTCAAATCCATAATTGTGTTCTCATGCACGCAACATTGCCATTGTATTATTAGTATAAAAAGTAGGAGATGAGAGTAATGTTATGTGTTAGTTTTATTTTGAAGGGCAGTTCAGCTGCTAGAAAAGGTTGCTGTTTCCGGTTCCAGGTCAGCGGCTGTTATGCTATGCTAAGAAAAGCCGCCCAGTTGTGAACTGTTCTGTGGATAAATTGAGAAGTTGTAAGCCGTGGATTAAGGCCGACAGTAGCCTGAATAAAAGACCCCTAAACGAGTGACCTGAGAGAGTCAGAGTCGTTACGTTAATAGCTTTATTTATGTATTTCCCGTAGCGGATGCTAGCGAGCGGAACTCGGCGTCGTCCACCACAGAGAAAGGTTGCTCGTCTAACATGATGACTTTAATTACTTTTCAGGTTAGTTGCCCATTTTTTGGACGGTCACGCTCACACTTACGAGTGGTTAGTGCAGCTGTGTCTGACTGCTGCCGCTTCGACTCCGAGTGTCTTTTCATTTCTACAGGGAGACATGAAATCTCACCTCACTCCCCCAGAGTTTGCTCTTTCAAAGTCCTGTTAAATTCGCTGTGTTGATGCATTTTAAAGAGCTTCCCCCGCTCGTTTACATCACTCTCACAGATGGAGTAAAAGTTAGTTTTACATATTTGCCGCTGTGCGCATGCGGGCGAGGGAGGCGTGATGCTGCAGCTACACACAGGATCTCTGTCAGCCGCAAAATATGAGTGACAGGTGATCGGCTGGTATGATCGGCTCTGAAAGGAGTTGCCGATCACGTGTTTTTTCACCAATATCGGCCGATTACGAGCAGTTACCGATCAATCGGTGCATCCCTACTTTTAACACTATAACCATGTTTAATACGGGCCGTTTATACGTCACTCCACCAAATAACAAATACAAAATTAAACAAAAAGTAAAAAGAATCTAAATGTCTCTTCCACTGAACATATATGCACTGTGCTTCCATTAAAAAATCTATGTTTAGACATCTTCTGTGTTCCTAAATCAGTCCATGCATGTTTACTTTGTTCAAAGAGTCACATGTGCAAATGTATCGCCCATCATCATTTATTGGAGGTTGGAAAAATTCTACATATCGCCCAACCCTACCTCCTATCCAGGTAAACACGATCCATGAAGTATTGAAATCAACGTTGTTCCTACGGCCCATTTTTTCATTTTGTATTTTGGAAGAATGAATGATACACGGGTATTAAGGTAGGGAAATTGGACAACTTTTTTGACCATCTGCGATTATCCGAGCCCTTTGCAGATCGTTTTCATGAGTGACTTTAGGCCTTTGAATTAGTCTCGCAGATGGGACTTTGCAAACATTCACGTCAAATTAGCGTCTTTTTTTTGTTCTATGTACATATACGTAATGCCTCATTTGAAAGCTAGGATTCTTGTGATTCTAATTATGTATGGCCATCAAGGGTACAACCATGACTGTAGACCCAGTAAACACTTTTGTCAAACTCGGAAATTCTTAATAATGTCTGACTCAATGTTGGAAGCCTCATTATCATGCAGCGGCCTAGATTAATGGAGTTTTTGATGAATAACATAATTGTGCCCACATTCTCAAAGTTTACACACATTTCTCTTAACGCCGTGATTTTTCCATCTTTACTGTTCCCCTGCTTCATACAGGCCCCCTCCCCCTGCAGTTGAATTTCATAATAAAGTTCAACATGTACAGAATTAGAGAGCACACCTGCAAACTTGGAAGGAGTGAAAAAGGTGACAACTAACCAACCCAACCCATAACAAGGTCCTCTCATGCTGCAGAGTTGCACCGGTGGGTTTGTAGGGACCTCTGACATTTACATACCTTTTATTGCTACAGTAATTTGTTGGAATACTTACAAAAAATCATCAATGTGTTTTTTTTGCAAAATGCAAACCATTTTCTACCATAGACAGTCCCTCTGCTCAGAACAAAATATACCTGACAAAAATGATCAGGAAATTATTATAATTAGGAATTACTGTGAGACTAACTCACAAAACACCAAACATGAAAACATCTGAAAATATTCCAGAGTTCCTAGAAGGTTATTGCTGTGTTCATGCTGCTCTGATGAGTTGGTTCTGATTAAACGTTTACGAAGAGCTGGAGCTGCAGGGAGATGCAGCTTTATCTCAGCTGTTTGCTTGAATACTTTAATAAACCACTGCTAAGGTCAAAATGTTACAACTCTGCTTTAGTGCTGCAGAAATAATACAGTATTATGAAATTATCTCATCACGTGTTTGTACTCCAGCTTCTTTAAAGGGACAATGTGGAAGTTTAACAGCCAATACATATGTAGAAATTTAAAATGTCTTCCTCACACATTCTCCTGCAATGCCCTGGTTCTGTAGAATGAGCCCTGGCATTTTTACTGTGATTGCCTCTGTAGGCCTGTAAACTCTCAGAAAAGATCATGCTCGGGTCGAGCAAGCAGGCTTCCCCGGTGTCCTCCAGAGGCAGCGTAATGCGTGATGACGTCATGCGCGCTCACGCGCCCGCAGCGTTTGTTTGCTAGCTGTAGCTTAGCGGTAGAGCGAGAGGTGGTTTTGGTAGCTGATTCAGCCAAGAACAAGAAGAGAGCTGCTTCAAGCACCAGCGAAGCTCCAGCCCAGACCCCAAACAAGACAAAGAACCCAAGAGTGCATTCCAGCGCCACAAAAAGGGCAAAACTCGAGTCTGGTCGCTGAAGACAAAGAATGAGGATAAACATCGGTCCAGCCGGCAGAAGTGGAAAATACTGAGACAAAAGACCCGCAGTTGGCATCATTGTTGCTGGACAGGTAAGAAATTATTACTAAATACGTGTGGGGTAAGGGTTGTGGGTGCTTTCAAAGCAAACCGGGGGCTTACACAGTGGCGCAAAAAGTGGGTATGCATTGTATGCGGCGCATAGGGGCGCCAGGCTGGAGGGGGCGCCAAAGTGATGATGCAAAAAATATTTTTAGTCTGCATAATAACTAACAGGTGTGTACTTGTCCGTGTGTGTATCTGCGAACTATATCATTATTAAACACTTCGGCGATTAGGCGCTAAGGCGCCCCTCCGTACCCCCCCCCCCCCCCCCCCACACACACACACACACACACACACACACACACACTCTCTCTCTCTCTCTCTCTCTCTCTCTCTCTCTCTTGGCGCTCCAGCGCGCGCGCCCCCACTACGCGCTGGAGCGCGGTTGAAGGTGTGGACGGTTTTCTACACAAGCCACAGATCTATTAAGCTGTGTGTTTATTCATGAAAACGTTGTAGAATCTAGTCGCGCTAATAAGCTCCAGCGGAGCCAAGCTCTGGTGTCACCATGAGAGTAAACATGATGAGCAGCTCCTGTCTACGGGAACGGCGGGAGTAATCAGGCCCCGACCGGGGAAACTCCCGGGCCCGGCGGGCCGGTCTGAGGTCGGTCGGTGTCTTTAGTCTTTTTGTTTTTTGGGTCCGGTGTTCAGTCTGTTGATCACCTGCTGCTGATGAGAGGATTTCTCAGTGTGGAAGGAACAGGTGAGCTGCTGAACAAGCTTTAGTGCATTACAAACACTTTCTATGCCCAAATGATATAGTGACCTGTTATCTATCATTTTATAGTTAATAGTAGGTTAATAAATACACCAAACACACAGGTGATAGAAAATAAGATGAAATTAGCCTGAATATTTTCTCCCACAGCTCAGCTCTGTTAGAAATAAGCAAATGTCTGCTTCAGCTGGACAATAATAATATAAAGGGGTTCACACATACCTAATCTTTTCATGAAAAAGGAATATTAATCATTTTTAATTTTAATAATGATTTCATTTCATTTTTAAGTTGTGGATGTGAACATCTGAACAGAATATTCTGACTGGTGTAAAGGATACATGATATTAATAACAGGTCAGGATCTAAGGTGGGTCGGTCTGAGTCATAAAACTCTGCCCTGGGCCTAAAGCCCTGCAGCTTGATTCTACTTTGTTCCTTAAATTGTCGTGAGAGTTGTGTAGTTTTGTAAGTTCTGCACACTCACACATTCAGCAGTGAGCTCTGCCAGCTGATTGGTTCTTTTGGTGACATCAGTTCAGTTGTGGTACTGAGCAGATGCATCACTGGATTTTGCTGTAGTTGGTGTTCAAAATGGATTAAAGAAAGGACAGGATAACTCTGTTAACTCAACTATATCATTATAATGCTATGTGTACATGCACCAGCCTGTAACTCTACTTTTTTCTCAAAATGCACCAGACTGATAGCCTAGTGAACTAGACCAAATTCTTGCTTTGCAGAGTTTGGTCTAGGCACGCTTCGAACCCTCGCAGCCCAAACCACTGCTGTGTCTATCCAATCACAACTCGCTATAGTTTTGGTTGGGCCAATTACAGCGCTCTATATTGTGGGCCAATCACAGAGCGGGAGTAGCCGATGACGTCAGCGCTGCGGCCGCGAACCCAAGTAACATGGCGGCAGCGCCGGAGCCACGTTCTTTTGAAACGGCTTTGTCATCAACATTGGATTATTTAGACTCCAACGTGCGTAAGTCTGTCGGCTATACTTAGCGGCTTCTTATTTTTATCAAACAAAGTAGTGCAATGTCCCAGTACACCTGATATTCACATGTTTTTATACAAAAACGACAGAAATCATTGACGCCATTAGTAGGTCCCTCTTTTCCGTCGCTGTGATTACGTCACGTTGTTCGTTACTCTGATTGGTCCTAGCGCTATCCAATTGCGTGCTGACATTTTGAAAGACAACCGTAGATCCCGCCTCACGACTGAGAGCCGCCAATGGGTCGTGGCCAGACTATATATTCACATATATAGGATGGCTTGCCAGGCTACCAGACTGATGCTTTTATATATAAAATGTCCAAAACGTCAGTTGCGCGGGGGGGGGGGGGGGGGGGGGGGGGGGGGGGGGGGGGGGGGGGGGCCATTTTGTGTCTGCATACCCCTCCGAAAGTAGGTAGTTGCGCCCCTGGGCTTACGTATATCATAGTAGGAACATTTTAGGCTGCTTGTGTAGCGTGTCTCCATCAGAGTCAGTGCTGGTCAGGATATTAATATTAGTCTTATTCTTATTTTTACTTCTCAACGCACTGGGACTTTTTTCCAGGGTAGGATGAGTACCGGTACTATTACCGCTCATTTATTAGTGGAAATCTCAGAGATTTCTGCAAATATATATGTCCGTCTCCAAGTAAACACATTCCCCCCCAGCGCCGCTGACCCGCCCCTCCCGATAGGCAGAACACACGCTACAAGAGGGACCACAATTTGCACATTAGGATGCAAATGCGCATTTGGAGAGGATGTGCGCCGCGCGTACAGCTCCGTCAGCTTCCTTCAGCCCAGGCAAGAGGAGAGAGAGAAAAAAGACGAGTTATCCGACACCGTGCACGTTCCCTCAATGACTGACAACACGCAGCATCTGACCAGCGTCAGATGTGCCGACAGACAGGTGGATCCATGCAGGTGGAGAGGAAATATAGATCAGGAGCACAAGAAAGTAAAAGTCATAACCAGAGGAGTGTGTTGTTGGAGCAAAAAAAAAAACTTTGTGGGCATAAACATCCCAGCTTCTGTTCATGAGACAGAAGATAGGATAATTGTGTCTGGATGTGGAGAATAAATTATACAGCAGTCCTGGTTATCATTTATGAGAAGTCTTGGTAAATGCAGAAACATGCAGAGCTTTTATCATTTGATTCATAACCTATGTTTTTGTAATTGATGTTTTCTGTTTGTTTTTGTAGCATCAAGTCGATGGAGCTGAAAGAACTCTTTAGATGAGGAACAAGCCAATAGTTTGGAAACAGTGTGTAAGTAACAAATTATTCTCATAGAAATGCAATGGCTATATGTCAGTATATATAATCATGTTTTGCTGCTGTTTTTACTTCCAGACTAGAGCTGGAAAGAGAAGGAAGGAGCTTTAGACCCGCATGATTCAGATTATGTATCTCCAATATCAATAAGGTATGTTTTATTATTGTTTTTTTAATACCGTAGTAACATCCCACTCTCACTTTCTATTCACTGATTATATAACATTTATTTGTCTTGTGCAATAGGTGTGCATCACAGGATGAGGTTGACCAACTTCCTTGCATTGGCCTGGATGAAGCTGACAATTATAACAATTATAATTATTATATAACAATTATAATTATTATATAGGCTAACAATTATATGTGCTATTTGAGTTTCACTCAATATGCTAAAATTCTGCTTACAATAGTGGCCTGCACAGAACCCAACTAATGCTGCTACTCTGTGTGTATATTTGCACATATTATTGTTGATTTTATATTTATATTATTTCTGCATTATTTTTTGTATTCTTTTACATTTTGCACCAAAGGGAGTGGCACTCCAATTACACTGTACCCTGTACAAAATCAATAAAGGCTATTTTATTATATTATATTATTATATTTATATTTATATTTAGAAGAGCCGTCAGCAGCAGGACTGACTCAGCTGTTGTTTTCATTCAGGAGTACAGCATGCATGCCTCGTGCACGAGCTTACTATTGAAGCTGCAGTTACACGTTTGGCCTGAGGGGGCAATCACGAGCATAAAAATTTCAAACTCCACATAGTCCCTTTAAATCTTCCGCTGATCAGATCAATAAATGAGTATGGCTGTAGCATGCTGGTGGCCATTTCTCACCAGAAAAAAGGATTTATGTTGATAATATTAGGTTTTAATGGAGTTAAATACTGGCGGTGGTTATGTTAAACTCCGAACTCGACTTAAAAAAAAACACGACGAGCCTCGGGGGGGGAAATCTATAAAGGCTGAAAGGAGGTAAATCTGCTACAGTCCTCGACAGAAACCCGTGTTATTTAGTGGTGATTTTGTTTGATTTGACAAACTTTAAGCTCAAAGCCGCTGTGGGCGCGGTGCTGCCAAAGCGTCTGTTTCCGCAACTGTGATTGGTCAAATGACGACACGCTAAAACAAAGATTGTTTGTGAACAAGATGAATCCCCTCCTTCTCTTGCTGACTGCTGAATCCAGAACGGCTTATTTGGCTTAAAAATGGCGATTTTGCCAAAAAGCGACAAGTTTGCAGGTATGAGATTGGACAAATTAACCACTCACCCGTAAGCCCCCGCCCAACACAGCATCCTCATTTACCCATTGTAATCATGAGGTAGCAGCAGGGGCGGATTTAGGATTGAAAAAGATCCGGGGCTTAGCCCAGATGGGCTTTTTTTAATTAAACATTTTAACTTTCACATTTTGACCATCTTAAACAGGGGTGCCCAATCCTGGTCCTGGAGGGCTGGTATCCAGCAGGTTTTAGTTTTAACTCTGCTTCAACACACCTGATTTCAATTAGCAGGTGGTTAACAGGCTTCTGCAGAGCCTGATGAGCTGCTGAACAGGTGATTCAACCACTGAATCAAGTGTGTTGGAGCAGAGAAACCACAAAACCTGCTGGATACCGGCCCTCCAGGACCAGGATTGGGCACCCCTGATCGTAAAGCAGACAAAAAGCACTAGATTACTCTTATAAACTGATATGATGATATAATAAATGTATTGTTAGCTTCTATACAGTACTGTGAAAACAAATTCCTCTCTAGGACATTAAGATGTGTGCCATGTTTAAACAGTAATCTTCACATTTATTCATATTATTCCATTAAAGAGAAGACACTGAAAAAATCAGAAACTCAAGATATAAGAAATGAAAAATAACAAAATTATTATTAGGCAAAATAATTAGAATTTACGGCAGCGTAGAGCTGCCACCCACACAAAATAAAATTGGAGCGATATCACGTTATAACATCTTTGGTTGAGTCACAGAAATCATTTGGCTGCAGTGGTCGCCTCAAAGTGTTGCTCAACCAAATATTAGCTTGGATCAGGCTTGTTTTTGAAATATTTCTGTTGAACCACAGCTTGAAAACAATGTCATGATTTTAGATTTACATTTACTTTTGTGAATATAAACATATTTCAGTGACAGCTGTTCTTTTTCCTTTAATGGGAAGGTATGAAAAACTTGAGAATGACTAAAATGATTAAATTAATAACTTCCATAAACTCAATTACATAATATATTCATTTGATTTGATTTATTTCATGTACTAACTATACCTCTACTTTACTCTTTTTCATTTTTCAGCTTCTCTGCTATTTATTGACTTCTCTTTTATAATTATCCCAGCTTGGCTTATTCCAGTGAAACTTCCTACATAACATGTTGCTATCATTCACTTTCTTTCCAGCACAACTTTACTGATACAATTTAAATAAGATGCACAAACCGGAATCATCCCAGCTTTTGCTTTCAATCTTTTGTGGTCGTTTTAGTCCACAAAACAAAACAAACCCTTCCTAACATCCATGCTTGAGTCTCCCCAAGCCTGTCTGTCAGGCACAGCATGCAGCCTGATGCACATCTTCTGCAGACTCCAGCAGGCTGTATGAAGGCTACACTATGCAGCTGCGCTCTCTCTGGTAAACTTTGGTACTGCATGTCACTTCTAAGTGATTTTTTACTCTTCAAAAGTCAAAATTAGATTCAGGGCTTTTCAGAAAACATCTGGGGCTTGAGCCCAAGTAGCCACCCCCTAACCCCGCCCCTGGGTAGCAGCACTAGTTAACGGATCCTAGCAGACAATTACCGGAATGCGTCCCTTCAAAATAAGACAGTTCCTGGATCCTGTTCCGGCAAGATCCAGCTCAAATTAAGCACTGCTCCACCCCCTTGCCATTCAGTGGTCGGACAGTCAAGTTTTTACATCAGGAACCACATCGAAGCAGGTACTGAAAAGTTGGGGGAAAATAACAAACCGTGCAGTTGGAAAAGGGGCATAATCCTCACAACCTCGGGTCAAATTTTTCATTACACACAGCAGCACACGGGGGATTAGTAAATCTGGGGTTACATGGAGTTCAGCGTCTTGCTGGAGGATACTTGATGGGGAAGCGAGCGCTCCTCCAGCTGAGCTACATCTCCACAAGGACACCAGTTCACATCTAAATTCATCTCGATCACTCTACCAAAGCCACCAGTTAAGTTTATTTCAGGTCCAGATTTAAGTTAATTGTCAGCATTAAATTTCATTTCATTGTAAAAAAAAAATGAAATTTAGTAAACTGTCTCTATGTAAAGGATCAGTCCTCCAACCTGATCAGCACAGCGCAGTGGGCCACAGTGGACTGGATGCGTTACCATGAATTTGTACAAATGTAAAATATCTAAAACCTAAATGAACACGACACAACAAGATCTCTGTCTGTCACAAGCAGCAAGACCAACAACACGTTTCCCTTAGAGTATTCCTCTGAGAAGACTTTAATTATATGGATATATTCATGGCCCAATGAGGCCGCTCTGTAAACAAAACATATTATTCATAAGCTGCTCAAAGGCTGACAAAATAAAAATATCAACTCAAATGAAGCGCTGATACACAAACCTACAGACGTTATACTTTAGTGAGTGGAGAGCAGAGTGGGTTGTGAATGTGGTCAGATTAGGGGTCATTTCTTCAGAACAAACCATTTAAACCCTCTGGTGCCTTCAGAGGCTGAAGTGTTTAACAGTGGATGATTATTAATCTCTGTGTAAATGTTTGTTTCATGGTAACAAGTCCAATTATTCATGTGTTTATTCAGAAGGACCTGCATGTTACTAACAATGTGGGTCCTCTCATCAGAGTGGACTGGATCTGGCTCAGTTCATCTTTCAAAGGTTAATTATAAAGTTAACAGAAGGGATGGTCACTAGTCTAGTCAACAGTGTTAATTAGAGGATAAACGCATGGGAATTAAAAATGCCTGCATAAATGTCATCCATCTGTTCTTCACTAGTCTGCTTAATAAAGCACAACAAACGTGATCAGTGACACTGAGTGTGAACTCTCAACAGTCCCTCTGGTGTTAGCCTGACTCCAAATCACTGGAATACTTGACAGTCACAGCAGATCTGCTGATCCTGAGTCAGCCAAACAATGTTCATAGTAATGTTGTGCTTCACTAACCCATTTCACCCCATCGGTCACAATAGCAACCGTAACATTTCTTTATGTCTATAGGGCTCCAAAAATGTTGATGAAATATATGCAGAATCACATGTTTACTTCCCGGTTGCACCTTGATGAGAGGATAAGGTAAGTTGAAATGAACATCGGACAAAGATTTTTGGTGTGCATGATCTCTAAGGTGTCTGGTTACGATAGATACCTTTTCATTCACTAAAATTGGTTCAGTGTGTGAATGCGTTGTATGTTGGCGCACATATAACTAAATGCTCACCATGTTCTTGCCATGCCACATTTTCTACTTTTCTGTTTTGTTTTAGATTGACTGAGTGCCTTCATGTGTTAGGTTTTGGTGATGGGCCTGACACAACATGACACGTTGAAGTTATCCCTCAAAATGAAAAAGATCCCATCCTTACTGATTGTGATAGTGCTGGGTCAGACACAGGGGCGTTTCCTGTACCTTGGAGCATTGGGGGCTGAGCCCAGACCCTCATAGAGGAACGTGGTGGAACTTACACAGTAAAAAATGCTTTCTATTACTGTAAACCTTTGTTGAGCATTGTGGCACCTTGTTTATAGACAAATACTGCAATATGTACTTCAAAATGTATTTATTTCAAACTTCAATGTGACAATGTAAACAAGATCTCGTGTGTGATGGTCTTCCTCATTATAATCGTTTTCACTTCCTCCATCTGTCTCCTTTTGCTTAGTGTCTGCCATGCTCTTCTCCTCATTCTCTGTCCTTTCTAGGTCATCTGTAAACAGAGTATAGGAGGATCTTTTGTGACGTCAATGTTTATGTTTTTTGCATTGCATCATGGGACCTGGGTGGCAACAAACAGCATATTTTGCCTATAATTCGATTGTTTTGCATGCTTGGAGGAGGATTTAGCGACGCAGATGGATCATTCTTGCTGTGTGGTTGATTGTTTGGCCCGTAGGAGGCTTGATAAAATGTTTTATTAGAATTTCCTCCGTAAAGGAGCGCGAAATACGAAATAGATGATTGCGGGTGACCCGACTGTCTGAAGAAACCTGGATTCATGCGGAGTATGTGTGGCTCATTTGTTCATGGTAAGTGCTTGTAACTAAGTATTTGTTAATAAGAGAAGATGTTTTTTAAAATATTCATCTTCCTCCGTAAAGGAGCACGAAATACGAAATAGATTGCGGGTGACCCGACTGTCTGAAGAAACCTGGATTCATGCGGAGTATGTGTGGCTCATTTGTTCATGGTAAGTGCTTGTAACTAAGTATTTGTTAATAAGAGAAGATGTTTTTTAAAATATTCATCTTCCTCCGTAAAGGAGCACGAAATACGAAATAGATTGCGGGTGACCCGACTGTCTGAAGAAACCTGGATTCATGCGGAGTATGTGTGGCTCATTTGTTCATGGTAAGTGCTTGTAACTAAGTATTTGTTAATAAGAGAAGATGTTTTTTAAAATATTCATCTTCCTCCGTAAAGGAGCACGAAATACGAAATAGATTGCGGGTGACCCGACTGTCTGAAGAAACCTGGATTCATGCGGAGTATGTGTGGCTCATTTGTTCATGGTAAGTGCTTGTAACTAAGTATTTGTTAATAAGAGAAGATGTTTTTTAAAATATTCATCTTCCTCCGTAAAGGAGCACGAAATACGAAATAGATTGCGGGTGACCCGACTGTCTGAAGAAACCTGGATTCATGCGGAGTATGTGTGGCTCATTTGTTCATGGTAAGTGCTTGTAACTAAGTATTTGTTAATAAGAGAAGATGTTTTTTAAAATATTCATCTTCCTCCGTAAAGGAGCACGAAATACGAAATAGATTGCGGGTGACCCGACTGTCTGAAGAAACCTGGATTCATGCGGAGTATGTGTGGCTCATTTGTTCATGGTAAGTGCTTGTAACTAAGTATTTGTTAATAAGAGAAGATGTTTTTTAAAATATTCATCTTCGTGTAGTTTTATATCCATGGAGTCATTTAGTTTTCGCGTTCTGATTCAGGTGTCTCAGCACGCGACCGTTATAATAATACATAAATGAATAAGTAAAAACTAACAACACTGATTAATGAAGACTTACCCAGCTTTGCAGTCGCCGTGAGGATTTATCCACCCACAGGTGATGTGAATCATGCTGACTCTGCTAGCCGGCCGGTGCCGACTTCAGCACGACCACGGCTTTACCAAAGTCACGGCTTCCTGTTTTGCAGAATAGTTCAGCCAAACTTTCCTTGAAAGCTCATACTGAGCCAGGATCCTCTGGAGGTTTCTTCCTGTTAAAAGGGAGTTTTCCTTCCCACTGTCGCTACATGCTTGCTTAGTATGAGGATTGTATCAACACACAGTGTCTTGATGCAATCTGCTGGGTTCCTTATATAGGAAACTTTTTTACTGATTGGCTTAATGAACTATTGGAATGTTTACTTTGTGAAGTGCCTTGAGACGACTCTTGTCGTGATTTGGCGCTATATAAATAAACTGAATTGAATTGAATTGAAACACAATAATCGTAGACCTCCAGACGTTTGAAAGCCTTTAACTGTTCATGAGTGAAGGGTCCAGGGCTTTCTGTTGAATAGGAATAAATGTCTCCCCAGCAGCGTTGTGGAGAAAACACCGGCGAATCGGACCAACGTTTTCTGTCATCCCAGAGCTCAAACATGCTTTAAATAACTTTATTTCTGTCTTCATTACAGATTTTAAGCTTCTCTCTAACCCTGCTCCTGTCTTTAGACGTTAAAGTGTTTATATTTTTGGGATTTTGCCCGTAAACTCGCGTGAAAGTGTACGTCGCGTATGGATAGCAGGCCGTCTTCTGCCACACAGCCACTCGCGCAATGCGCACAACGACGAAAAAAAATGTCAACAAAGATCCTCCTATAATATCAGATTTATTTTATCATAATAGATGTTATCAAAAGGGAACTGACCTTTGCAACATGATTAGTGTTCAAGTGTAATTTATTAGAGGAAAATGGCTCAATTATATCATTTAATTACACAAAATAGATGCTATTCACAGGTTAAAACATGGGTCTCAAACTTGCGGCCCGGGGGCCATTTGCGCTTGATGTTGAGTTGACACGTCTAACCTACACGATCAGGAAGCACACGAAGTAATACAGCGCAAACAGTAAATTACCGGAATGTGGGGTCCGGGTTTTCTAAGCAGTCTCCGGGAGACAAAAAAATCTAATAAGAAATCAGTTCAGTGTCACGGTGGGAAAATGGATTTTTTTTACTATAACACGGATTATGATGATAAAGCAGCATTTTTTCATAATTTTTTCGGTTAAGATGGCGCGACACGGGTTGCAGCCTGTCAGAGCAGCTCTCACTTCTTCACTCTCTTTTATATTCTTTGCTTGTTTTGTGTTGCGTGTTTTTAACCGCACGATGCACAGGAGTACTTTTGTGTCGTTTGTGTTCATTTTTTTACTTTTATCTGAACTTCTGAGGGTCGCACAAGGAAATTCTCCCGGGTGTGGGGGGGACACGGTCGGGGGGGGTAGATATCATATAAACACTAGATGCCTTAACTGGGAGTCGACAGCGTACCTACATGGCGGCCATCTTGCCTCGAACAGCTTACGTTCCGTTCTCAATGGTAGCAGATGGAAGGTGAGTGAACAACTTAAACAAAAACACTCTTAACTCAATTAAATATTAACGGATTTACAAGCGGGTTGCATTATTACAAACCTTATAACACATAGGCTTGATAGGACATACTTTTAAAATTAATGGGCCAAATCCATCATATTTTACAGCCACATCTCTGGCGTTTATAACAAACCAAACCGTTTGAAATTCGGTTGAAAATTGAGCAAGTTAGAGTTATTTAAATAGTACATTCACCATTGACACCAATGTTACGAAAGGGGGCAGCTGTCCGAGGTAAGATGGCCGCCGCGTAGGGGCATTCGTCCAATCGACGAAGAGCGCGGGTAAGGCATCTAGTGATGTATATATCTATGGGGGGGGGGTCTATGATGTTGCTGCCATTTCCTGCATTCTGGTGCCTTTACACAGGTTGTTATGCACCCGTTTTACCTAAAGTAGTAAAACCTTAACTCAATAGCTATTTACAAACCCAGCTGTGTAATGCAAAAAAATTTTTAATGTGTTTATTTTATTCTTGTTCATAAGAATACCAGCAGGTGGCTCTGGACTTAATTTGAATTTAATGAATCATTTTAACATTTAATTAAAAACCACACCTCTGGTTTAAACACACTGTGTTTAAAGCAAGAACAACTAATTGAGTTAATATTATTACTATTCTAATTGAAAATTCAGATATCAGGTATTTTTTAGTAGTAGAAATTTTATTTAAGGATATCCTGCACTGATTTGAGACATATCCAGATCCTTAAAAAAATCTACGGTGGACATTTTAACATTTATTAGGCAGATTGAATATGTATTGCAGATATCTGTTGCTCCAAGTAAATTTTAATATTCCAGATATCCATAATAATATTCTTACTATCCACAATGAACAGTTCAGATATCTTAAATTGAATTCTTCTTAGGTCAAATTATGCCACATTTCCCATTCATGTGTGTTGGGTTTGCAGCACAACCTGTCCACAAATACATCTTTCCTGTCTAGAATAAACATGGTGGATCGCTGAAAAAGATTCTTACCAGAAGAAACTCTAATTTTAAGCAGTTATAATTCATCTGTTACTGACCATGATGTCATTTTAAACTTACTAACCTATATTTTAGGGGTGGGCCGTTATCAGCGTTAACGTGCTGCGGCAAAGCCAGACTCTTATCGTGCGATTAAAAAAAATGTCGCCGTTAATCTATTCTCAAAGTTGGGTTGGGATCTGGGTCTATACTAAGTAAGCTATGATGACTTTCACATTGCGCGGATGTATACCTGGTTGGCGGGGATGTATACTCGGCGCGGATGCGTGGTGCGGATGTATACCTGAGGGTGCGAAAGACTTAGCTAATTTGGAAGATGCTGGGCCAAGTGTAGCGCCGGGGAAGAGTTTTCGTCAAACTACTATGTTTGAGTGCAACCGAGGCAAGCCCACCAGTGCAGCTCTATCAGATAAGCTCACTAATCTCCTTGCTCAGTGGATTGCCACGAGCTGCGGCCCATCAGCGTGGTCGAAGATGATGGACTCGAGCTTGTTCTCCAGGCGGCCTTAGGTGACCCATCCTACAAACTACCTGCGAGGCGAACAATCGTGAGGAGAATAGATGACCAGCACGCCGCAGAGAAAGCCGCAAAGGATGAGAAGTTGATGGAGGCAACGTGTGTAGCACTGACTGGGGACCATTGGACATCTGTCAATAATGATAACTACCTCGGTGTTACTGCACACCTCATCGATGCCAGCTGGGAACTTCACTCCTTTGCTTTAGGTAGGCTGTCATTTTAAATTTCATAATTAACCAATATCACACGAGAGGGAGCGCTGCTGCGCCGAATATTAGCATTTGTGTGATTCATATCATTAATACGTAAATAATCACACCAGTGCTGATATTCGGCGCAACAGCACTCCCTCTCGTGTGATACTGCTTTTATACAACAGTTCTAAGAGCAAATTTTCTTATTTAACAATAATAAGCAATATAAGATTATAATTTGTTAGTTTATTCAATCATTTATTTAGCTCCGCCAACACAAATAGTTCTAACTAGAAAGCTGTTGCCAGGCAACACAAACATAACACAACATAACATTAGAACGCCTGATATTGTCTGTAAAAAGTCCCAGTGCTGTTGTACTCCAATATCAGGACTCAAGGAATGTCTCTTGTCCAATGAAATTACTTGGTTAGATTTGGCTGGAATATGGGAGGGTGAAGCTCACTGTAGCTTTATAGCCCTTTTTATAAGACACACCGTGCCGGCAAATCGGGGCAATATTACCGCAATGTGTTTCTTATGAACGTGCTATGGCGGCATCACGTTGCGGGAATTTTGCGGCATTCGTGCCGCCACGCTTGGTAGTAATATTGTGGTAATATTGCGGCTTCGCCGGTCTTATAAACGCACATTAAGCCTTGCAAAAGAGGGAGGTGTCATGACCATGTGATGAATTACTGCTGCGCTCCGGCCGGGAACTTTATTAAAAATGAAAGTAAACACGCGCTTAAGTTTCACGTTTGTGAACAGAATCAGCTGAGATGATTAACTGGACCGATGCACAGCTCCGGGAGCTTCTCTCCGTTAGATCTGCAGCTCAGATCATCTGACAGCTCACAGGGATGGTGGAGGACACACACCTGTAGCTGGTTGTTAAAATAAAAACTTAAGGAGCGCTGCTTCGATCGCAATAAAAAGCAAGTTATGTCCAAAATACACGGAAGTCCGCGACAGTGCAGAGACCGCCCCCATACCTCCTTTTTGCCGCCATCGCGTAATCTTTTATAAAACGGACATGATTGCGCAACATTATCGCCACTGTCTGAGCTCTTATAAACGACCTAACGCTCCCTGATGCCGCATCGGCGTTGCGGCAAATTGGCGGCATTGTTTTATAAAAAGGGCTTGTGTTGTTGCTTGTGTTCTGGTCTGTTGTTGTTGCTTAACAAGCAGAAGCTACCTCTGCATATATGCATAGTCTCTGTAAAGACTGGGCCCAGCTGCACAGTTTCTTTCAGTGGATGGAGACACGCCTTGTGGGGGTTTAGCCTCTCGAATAGCCTATTAATAATATCCTCTTCCAGGAAGGTTAGTGGTGTGTTGGAGGAGGGGGGACATGCCTTTTGTGAGGAGACTTCTGGGGGCATGGAGGTGTAGGTGACCTTGTTGAGATGGAGATGTAAGCTGATGGGTGATGTCCTGGTTGGCTGGTGGGCAGTCACTGATTAGAACTTGTTTAGCCTGTTGAATATAGGTCCTCTGTTGAGTGGGTTTATTTGGCTTAACAGTGATTTGCCTAAGCCCTTTTCACACAGAAGTCGAGTCGTTAGCTGAGAATTGTTCTTTCAGCCTCTCAGAGTACCTTGATTTAACATTTTTCACCTCCCCGCTGAACCTATATTTCACCTCTTTTGTAACTCTCTGTGTCTTTGTTTAAATGCATTCTCCTTCTCCATCTTGAGCTGACTAAAGCCGGGCGTACACTGTGCGACTTTTTTACTCGTAGCGTTCAGCTTCAGCTCAAACTGTACGACTTCCTCGCAGAGCAGATCTCACGAGTCATGTGCTCACACTGTACGACCCAGTTCTCGGATGTGACCTGACTGCTCACACTGTACGTCTGGCACGAACACATCGCAGCTATAATAAATATAGCCAGTAGATGACGCAACACGTTGGTCCCCCCGGAATTGCAAACACGAAGAAGGAAACCCCGGAAGTAAACACCAGGAAAACGAATGACACGCGTTTGGTTCGGCGCCTGCATGCTCGTTGTTAGCCGCAGTAATGCCCGTGAAAACAAGACGTCTGTCTTTGGCTGTTCTTGCTATCATGTGTGTCGATGAAAAGAAAAAGAGAAGACGAATATGGACAAAGAAATGGCTGGGCAGACGCTGCCAGTATGGTTTGTCGATTCTACAGCGTGAATTGGAGGTAGGATGTTTGAAATTAGCTTTTCCTTATGTAGCTACAATTCTGTCTAGCGACATATATTACATTTTGACCAGTTTATGCAGTTTGAGGGTGGTGGGGGGAGTAACAACCATCATTTGTAATGCTGTTGTTTTGGTGTGTTGTGAAATAGATCGATGATATGAATGGTTTTCGAGACCTTCTCCGCATGTCTGTGGAAGAATTCAATTACCTTCTGGAGAGAGTGACCCCACATATCATCAAGAGAGACACACACCTGAGGAAGGCGATCAGTCCTAGGGAGAGGCTGTCAGTAACCCTAAGATTCCTAGCAACAGGCAAGAATGCACACACACACACACACACACACACACACACACACACCTAAATCCCTTGTACACATTATAAAACATTTTCTTAATCTTTACAGGTGAGACCTTCAACTCCTTGAGTTTCCAGTTCAGGATTGGGAGCACCACACTGAGCCGCATAGTGATGGAAACCTGTGCAGCCATAACCTCAGTATTACGTGA
>SSNS01000047.1:2674610-2747049 GCA_006937985.1 Aphyosemion australe
TTCCGCTTCCCAAATTACTTAAATTCCGCCCCTACTTTCGTGTTTGCGCATGCGTCGTGTGCGGTTCTGATACTTTTTGGGTCACAGACGCTCGCAGCGCCGCTTCAACAGTGCGATACCCCCACGAGGGACGAGCAAATTATCAAACACGCCAAAAATCCGTGCGAGCTTACGATTGCTGATCGGCAGCTGGTCATGTGGTGTTAATCGCCTCTCGTAACCCCCTGTATACTACACGACGCTCAGCGCAAAACTCGCCCCGAGCTCGTAGATTCTCGCACGAGGAGAAAATTGGCTCAAAAAAGGGGAAAAGTCACACAGTGTACGCCCGGCTTTAGCCTGGCAAGCCATCCTATATATGTGAATATATAGTCTGGCCACGAACCATTGACGGCTCTCAGTCGTGAGGCGGGATCTACGGTTGTCTTTCAAAATGTCAGCACGCAATTGGATAGCGCTAGGACCAATCAGAGTAACGAACAACGTGACGTAATCACAGCAACGGAAAAGCGGGAGGCTTTAATGGCGTCTAACATCAATGATTTCTGTCGTTTTTGTATAAAAACATGTGAATATCAGGTGTACTGGGACATTGCACTACTTTGTTTGATAACAATAAGAAGCCGCTAAGTATATCAGACAGACTTACGCACGTTGGAGTCTAAATAATCCAATGTTGATGACAAAGCCGTTTCAAACCAAAGTGGTTCCTGAGTTGCCGCCATATTGCTTGGGTTCGCGGCCGTAGCGCTAACGTCATCGGCTACTCCCGCTCTGTGATTGGCCCAAAATATAGAGCGCTGTGATTGGCCCAACCAAAACTATAGCGAGCTGTGATTGGACAGCCACAGGCTGTGAGGGTTCCTATGAAGCGTGCCTAGACCAAACTCTGCAAAGCAAGAATTTGGTCTAGTTCACTAGGCTAGAGCTGACTGAGTTTGGCCATGGTTTGTTGTTATTGAAATACAGCCTGGTGAGTGTTGGAACAATGCTGGAATCACAATATTTTTGCTCCACGCACAAAATTGTATGCACAAGTGCACGCTGGGCTGCGTTCACGTCTGCGCTCGGCAGGATGTAGATGTGGCCAGAATGAATGAGGAGAATTCACGGGGAGAGTACAAAGGGTTACAGTTAAAGAGTAGGCATTCTAAATCAGAAGAACAGTGCTGGGAGATTACAGTCACATCAGAACACCAACTGTTGTTATAACAGACACCTACACCTTTTGGTTTTGCCAGAGAGATCGCTCTTGCGGTCTGCGCAGTGGAAATGAAAGCCGTCTAGTAGATAGGTCAAATGAATAGATGAATGAGTCATAAACAAATATGGAGGTTGGATTTGGAAAGTGAAATTTTCATCAATAATAATTATTATGTTTTATTTATCAAAGGTGGCGACTGCCCTAGATCCACGATTTAAGGACCTCAAGTGCTTGCCCAGAGCAGAGAGGGAGCCGGTGTGGGTAAAGCTACGTGAGTTGGTGAAGGGACAAGAACCTACTCTGAAGCCCCTCATGGAGGAGAACCCTGAGCCACCCAAGAATAAAAGAGCTCTTCTACTAATGGGATCAGACTCAGATTCAGACGAGGACACACCGGCGGTAGACAACACTGTGGACAGGTACAAGGTAGAGCCCAGTGCCAACTTAGATCAGTGTCCACTGAAGTGGTGGTCGGAACACACTGCTGTGTATGGCAAGATGGCCCACATTGCCCGTAAATATTTGGGGACTCCTGCCACAACTGTCCCATGTGAGAGACTTTTTTTCTTTAGCGGGCCATATTGTGCAGAAGAGGAGATCTAGTTTGTCACCAGACATAGTGAACAAGCTGGTCTGCTTGAGTGACTGGTGGAAGAAGGAGAAATAGAGCTTGGACTCACTGACCAAATGCTGACTGTAAATAGTTAATCATGACCTATTCTGTAGACCTACAGTGCAGAATTTGTTGAACTGAATAAACAGCTATTAAACACAAATACTTATTGATCATTATTTATTTTCATCATCAGTTATCGTAGTAAAACTGCTTTATCAGTCTGTGATGCATTTTTGAAACAAGAAATAAGCCTCCATTCTCAAAGACTTGTTCTTAATCATTATCTAGGTAGCACACACATAGTATGCCTTTGGCAGAATTCGAATGAGCCATTTTAATCTAGATTAATCTAGATTAATTCCAAGATTACAGTGAGATTAATCTAGATTAAAAAAATTAATCTATGCCCACCACTAATCCAGATATGAGAAATTGAATATATTTTAACCCAGGGGTCTCAAACTCAGTTTAGCTGGGGGCCGCTGGATGCAGAGTCTGGGTGAGGCTGGGCCGCATCAGGTTTTCCACAAAAAAATCAATGTTAAAAAAATTTCAATCTTCTCAAATCTCTTTATTTTTATTTAACACAAAATAAGATAGAATAGAATAGACTTTATTGATCCCACAGTGGGGAAATTCACTTGTCACAGCAGCACCATCACTCAAAAGGTAATTAGAATAAGATAAAAAAAAAACAAGGATACATGTATTTACACATAGTCAGTAATCTAATATTGTAATCCTAGATCACTAAAAAACCCACAAATAAAAGATAAAAACAAACTTGGTACCAGCACTATGCAGCATACTGTAAGAGACACAGACAACAATGTGAATCCAGTATTGCACAATTATAGAACACATGAATATTGCATTGGTGTTACTGTGTACCAGGATGATACCAGTACAGCTTAAACTGAGGAGTTATACACTCTTACAGCAGAGGGGATGAAAGATCTGCGATGGCGCTCAGTTTTACATCTGGGATGTCTCAGTCTACCTCTGGAGGAGCTGTCCATGATCTCCACAGTGGAGTGCAGTGGGTGGGAGGGGTTCCTTAAGATGGAGGTCATCTTCCCCAGCATCCTCCTTGCACACGTCTCCTCAACAGAATCCAGCGGGCAGCCCAGAACCGAGCTAGCTTTGGTAGCTAGCTTGTTCAGTCTCTTTCTGTCTCGGTCAGAGCTGCCTACACCCCAACAGACCACAGCAGAATGAATAACAGAGCCAACAACAGAGTGATAAAAGGATTTCAGCAGCTGGGATTTAACTCCGAAGGACCTCAGCCTCCTCATGAGATGGAGGCGGCTTTGCCCTTCTTATACAGAGCATCTGTGTTGTGGGACCAGTTCAGTTTACTGTTGAGGTGAACACCCAGGTACTTAAAGGTGTCCACCACCTCAATGTCTGCTCCCTGGATGTTTACTGGTGAGTGAGGAGGAGCGTTTCTCTGGAAGTCAATCACCATTTCCTTTGTTTTACTGGTGTTCAAGCGAAGGTGGTTACGCTCACACCAGTCCACAAAGTCCATGATAACTGACCTGTACTCCTGGTCATCCCCCTCAGACACACAGCTGACGATGGCCGAGTCATCAGAGAACTTCTGGAGGTGACAGCTGCTGGTGTTGTAGGTGAAGTCCGAGGTGTAGAAGGTGAAGAGAAAGGGTGAGAGCACTGTACCTTGTGGAGCTCCGGTGCTGCACACAACCACCTCAGACGTACAGTTGTGCAGCCTCACGTACTGTGGCCTGTTGGTGAGGTAGTTGATGATCCATGAGGTCAGATGTTCGTCCACTCCTGCACCCCTCATCTTCTGCTGCAGTAGGCACGGCTGGATGGTGTTGAAGGCACTGGAGAAGTCGAAGAACATGATCCTCACAGTGCTTTTTTGCATCTCGAGGTGATTCAGAGCCCGGTGCTGCAGGTAGATGAGGGCGTCCTCCACCCCCATGTTTGGTTTGTATGCAAATTGAAGTGGGTCTATTTCTGGGCTCACCACTAAACGCAGATGGGTGAGGATGAGTCTCTCCATAGTCTTCATCAGGTGGGAGGTCAAGGCGACTGGTCTGTAGTGGTCTGGATCCCTGGGATGTGATGTTTTGGGGACTGGAACCATACAGGAGGTCTTCCACAGGATGGGGACCTGCTCCAGTTGAAGGCTCAGGTTGAACATGTGTGTGACCACTTCACACAGCTGGTCAGCACAGTATTTGAGCAGTCTGGGGCTGATTCCATCAGGACCTGCTGATTTTCTGCTCTTAAGCCGCCTCAGTTCTCTCCTCACCTGGTCCGGTGTAACTGAGAGGGGGTAGTGACGGGGGGCTTGTTGCTGATGAGAGTTGGTGGAGGGGGGAGAAGCTGATGAAAGGTGTGAAGTTGGGAGGTGGGGGGTTGGCTGGCTGAGTGGTGGTGGTTGGGGGGTGGTGGTGCCTGTTGCAGCAGTGGGGGGAGTGTAGTCAAATCTGTTAAAAAACAGGTTAAGCTCATTGGCCCGGTTCTGGTCCCCGTCAGCAGACCCACTGGCACCACTCCTCCCACTGTGACCTGTGATGTTCCTGAGGCCTCTCCAGGCACCACGAGCATTGTTCTGCCCCAGCTGATTCTCCAGCTTCCTCCTGTGGCTGTCTTTTGCCTGTCTTATTTTGTGTTTAAGTTCTTTCTGTACACGGTTTTGCTTCTCCTTATTTCCAGACATGAAAGCTTTCTTTTTCTCATTCAGCAGGGATTTCAGCTCTGTGGTCAGCCAAGGTTTATTGTTTGAGAAACACCTCACTCTTCGTGTTGGGACGGTGTTTTCTACACAGAAGTTTACATAATCAGTCACACGGTGGGTCAGGCTATCAAGGTCATCACCATGGGCGCTGCAGAGTGTTTCCCAGTCTGTGGTTTGGAAACAGTCCCTCAGAATTTCTGTTGATTCCTCATTCCACACTTTCACAGTTTTTTTCTGAGGAGGCTCCCTAATCACCCTGGGTGTGTATTCAGGCTTCAGGTAAATGAAGTTGTGGTCTGAGCGGCCGAGCGGCGGCAGGGGGGAGGAAGTGTATGCGTTTTTGACATTAGCATACAGAAGATCAATTGTATTGAAATTTCTTGTGGGACACTTAACATACTGTGTAAAAGTGGGCAGAGTGGAGGAGAGAGAGGCGTGATTAAAATCCCCACTGATGAGAACAAGCGCATCTGGATGAGCTGTCTGCAGCTTCTCCACAGAACTATGGAGCAGCTCGCATGCAGCGACTGCATCAGCCGAGGGGGGAATGTACACATTAAACGCTATGACATGTGAAAACTCTCTCGGGATGTAATAGGGCCGGAGACCAACAGCCAGTAACTCAATGTCTTTTGTACAGAGTTTTTGTTTAATGGTCACATGCGCCGGGTTGCACCATCTGTCATTAATGAACACAGCCAGACCCCCTCCTTTTCGCTTACCGCTCCGTTCTGCGCTCCTGTCAGCGCGCACGAGTTTAAATCCTTCCAGGGAAACCTCAGCGTCAGCGATGAGCTCATTCATCCACGTTTCCGTAAAAAACATCAAACTCCCGCTGGAGTCTGGTCAGTGCTGTGAGCTCATCAATCTTGTTGGGCAGAGAATGGACATTTCCCATAATCACGGAGGGTAAAACTGGTTTATATCTCCGTTTCCTCTGCTGTATTCTAAGCCCAGCTCGGCACCCCCTGTTTTTCCTCCTCAATTCAGGGGGCAGGACAGGCGCGTCTGTGTGGAAGAGCGCCGGTGGCCGCAGCTTCATCAGCTGGTCCCTGCTGTAGGTAATAGGTGCGTGGATGGACCCGGGAGAATTTCCTTGTGCGACCCTCAGAAGTTCAGATAAAAGTAAAAAAAATGAACACAAACGACACAAAAGTACTCCTGTGGATCGTGCGGTTAAAAACACGCAACACAAAACAAGCAAAGAATAAAAAAGAGTGAAGAAGTGAGAGCTGCTCTGACAGGCTGCAACCCGTGTCGCGCCATCTTAACTGAAAAAATGATGAAAAAATGCTGCTTTATCGTCATAATCCGTGTTATAGTAAAAAAAAATCAGTTTTCCCACCGTGACACTGAACTGATTTCTGACTGTTTTTAGATTTTTTTGTCTTCTGGAGACTGCTTAGAAAACCCGGACCCCACATTCCCGTAATTTACTGTTTGCGCTGTATTACTTAGTGTGCTTCCTGACCGCATAGGTTAGACGTGTCAACTCAACATCAAGCGATTCTATTGCCTGAGAGATTTTTTTTAAGTGTTGAGAACGCAGCGCGCTGGGACGAATCTCAGCCAGCCAGGCAGGAGGTAAACACTCCAGGGCAAAGCTGCTGTAACTTTCACTCAGAGAAATGTTTGCTTACATCAAGCCTGGCCGATGTCCCGCCCCCTTAGAGCCATGTACCTCACTGTGATTGGTATGTTCATTCAGCTTCGCACACAGAACTGTAAAGTGCCCTACATATCAAAGTGGCGGGCCGCATTAACATTAAATTTTAATATTAAAACGGGGGCCACAAATTATCGTCTTGCGGGCCGCAAATGGCCCCCGGGCCGCAAGTTTGAGACCCCTGGATTAGAGGAATAAATTTTACTGGTACTTGCCTTTAAAACTCAAGAAAATGAGAGACTGTGTTTGTATTTTTCTAATTTTGAATCACTATTTTAGAACATAATCACCCATACAGACAGACATATGTCTAGGTATTTAACGTATTTAATTCTCATCACTTCATACCGTTTTTGCACAATAACAAGATTGTTATTAACATATAGGCTATGGTAATGATGTGTGAAATGACAAGTTGCCCTTTCCCTCATGCCCGCTGAATGCACCCTTCTGTGAGTGAGTGTGTGTGTGTGCATGAGTGTGTTTTTTTCCTTCATTGCCCGCTGTGTGCACTCCGATTCCATGTTCAGAGGGAACTGCTCACTTTGATGTTCTCCGATGCAGGCAACTGCTGATACCCTTATTAGCTTGCAAGGAGCTGATGCAAGCTACGCTAGTGCAAGCCTTTAAAATCCAGTTCATTTCAATGCAAAGTGGAGCAACATAGAAATAAGCTACATTCAAGGGAAGCCTGGGGAAGTCAGCACAAAGAGACAAAACACACACTTTATATTCAGGAAGATAAGACTCTGAAATTAACATGGTGATAATGATGATGATAAACTCACTTTCCTGTGACACAGCTGGGGGCGGTGCTGCATCAGAGAGGGGGTTGGAGGTGTTGAGATAGGAGACAAGTCACAGGAGGACAGGACTTAAAGAGCTCAAAATGATAGAAGGAACTGGGAGGAAATCAGGAGGACTTCGGCAGGTTGAAAGTGGAAGAATACATTTTTTAAAAGTACACATCTTTTTTTAAAGTGTTTTGTTTTCAAATGAAAGAGAGAAGAAACAGAACGTCTGATTTTCTGAATCTGACATCATTTCTTTCTTCTCTTGACTTTTCGACATGTTTCTGACGATAAATAATTGTCAGTTTTTAGGACAAAAGCTTCTAAAGAGAATTTTTTTTTGAATTTATGAATAAAGCAAATTTGTGGCTGCCTGAGAGACAAGCTAAAGAAAGGCAGGACAGCTTTATTTGTATAGCACATTTCATACACAGAGAAAATTTCATCAGACTTTCTTTAGCTGCGTTTTTGTGGCAAAGTGAAAACAATAAAGTTGTTTCTTGGTTTGAACGTGGGAGTCTCTGCTTCCCCTGAACAACCACTTCTGTGTGTCAGACAGTCAGGACAACAATGTTGGCTCTGAGCTGGAAAATGGGACTCATGTCTTGTTCGTTTGCTTTTGCTGCACTTTAAGGCTTCCATACTGCTTCACCGCCTTGTGTTTTGATCATTTTTACTCACTGGGGCTCTTCTTGTGAGTTAAACACGACTTTTCTGGTACATTTCTATATGAAATATTTGTCTCAGTCATTGAAAAGACTGAACTTTTTTTCTGTCAAGACTCTGCAATATTGTGTTCAACCCCACCTCCAACAGAGCTTAATGCTCTGAGAGCAGGCTGTGCCCCGGGATCCTGAGTAGAGCTGGAGTCCATAAACACCTCCCCTTTACTCCCTACTGGTGTATACTGGTCAGCCCTTTAACTTGGTTCCTTTCTCTGCCAAAGTGAAAAAGGAAAAACTGTAAAATGAAGACAGGAGGTGATTTTTGCTGGACGAGGATGAATGACAGAAACATGTTTTTACTGAGTCAGAGAGTCACTATCGCTGTTTTCTCATTGCAGTGTAGAGAAAGGCTACTGCGTGCTGCTTTTGGACTGTAGGCCAAACGTAGAAGCAAACATCTTTAAAACGTATAACAGATGGAACAAACCAGCAGAAAGATTAAACTGTTAGAAAAATTGATGCAACAAGCCAAGATGCAGTATTTCAGTGAAAAGGAGATGAAGAGAGGGTTTGGTCTTTTCTGTCATCTACAACTGCCAGCACGGCTTTAATCCCAGCAGAGATTAAGAGGTCAGACATGGATCAGCTGATAATGGCTGTTATCACTGGAACTGCTGAGGAATGAAATGTTAATCTGAACACTTGCACCTTCTGTGTGAAGATTATGAGATGCTGTTCTTTAATTTACCTCTTCAATGACATGGATTCAGTGTTATTACCATCAAACATAAAACCAGTCCTCTGGTTCTGCTCCTGATTAAACTGGTTTACTTCTCTTAACTCATTCACTGCCATTGACGACTTTGCATTTTTTTACGGGGCGGGCGTCGGAACAAGCCCCCGCACCGTGAGAACAAACATCACGTGTCTAATGCTGCACAGTAAAATGAGCAGTGTTAATTCAACACTAAAAGAGTCAATTTCAACACTGAGCCAGTGAACACTGGTCCTGCCCTGTACAGTGTAAAAGTTACACTGACCTCAGTGTCAAATATTCAGAGTCAATTTTACACCCAATAGAGTTAAATTAAGTTATGGTGTAAACCTTCTTTAACTCTCACAATTGTTAAAATACTTTAACTCTATAAGATAAGTAACACTCAAAGTGTTATTTAAATATGACACTGCTATTTTTCAAGCATTATTCTAACACTAGATGTTAATGAAACTTTAACTCTTAACAGTGTTCATATTGTATCAGCTGTCATGCTAAGAAGCTAACAGCTAGCAGCCACACTGAAAAATACCAGCTAACTCCTGCCTCACATGACTTCAGACAGCCAATGAGATTGGAACACAAGGAGTCAAGTCCAGGGCATTTAGTGAACCGCCTCTTATTCGTTAACACAGTGCAAGGACACAGTGGTCCATTCCTGTGACCAGCCTCCTCACTTATGGTGCAAACATGACACAACAAATAACACCACATTTGCAACAGTAAATGAAAGAAAGTGAAGTTGTAACTAAGAACAACACAACCCTCCCAAAATAAATATGCATAAACACCTCAAAATAGGACAAACTAACCAAAAACACGACTACCCACAATGCACCTCGCTCACTGCAGCTCAAAGTGGGCGGGGTCATTACTTTTTACACTGTTTTGGAGTCATTTTTCATCAACACTGGAGTATAGAGTACTAATAACTCCAAAAGAGTTAATTTTCTTTAACACTTGACAGTTTACACTATTGAGAGTAATTTTAAGCTGCTTCATCTCCATTTTAAACTTCTGCAGAGCATTAGCGGGAATAAAATGCTAAAATAATCTAGTTGTAGTCGTGTAAATAGTGTTCCTACAAGATTCAGCAATTAGTCTGAGACTAGTCTAGGACTAAAAACTGTCTTTAGATGTGAGCTGATAATCTTTTGGAGTCTTTTCAAAATCTTTTTAAAGTCTGTAGGTGTAAGCCCAGCATAAAGCGGATCTTCATCCGTGTATGTCACACATCACGTGATCAGGAAGCAGAAAATCAATAAATTAGGAGATCGTTTTGGGGCGCTGCTGTGAAAAAAAGCGATGCGCCAACCGGAAATGCTTCTGCAGCTCACGCTAGAAATACGGCGATTCTTCCTGATGTAAGAAGTGAGTCTACTCTTTCTTTTGGTAGTTTTGGCGTTTACATGGTCATAGAGCACAATGTTCTTGACTCTTCAAAAAACAGTAAAAACGCTCAAAAACGCTGGCAGTGAATGAGTTAATGATGTCATGATGCCTCAAACGGCATCAGTTTGTCATCTTTTACACTTCATCTCAGCAGACAGAGCTCCAACAATCACGCACACACACGCGTGCTCTTTCTCTCTCTCTCTCTCTCTCTCTCTCTTTCTCTCTCTCTGCCCTCAGATTCAACTTTCCAGAGCTTAAAGGGAAACCTGATTTCTGAGCAGTGCCAAAGGCACACCACCCCAACTAAACCAACTCTCTCCAGTTGGGAAAAACAGGAAGAAGAGGACGAGTCCAGAGCAGCAGGGAATCCAAATGTAAATACAGGATTCAGCAATAACGCGTGTGCTAATGAAGAGTACAACAGGAGCCTGATGATTTCTAGGTCAGGATGGAAATGGTAAATGGTAAATGGTAAATGGCCTGTATTTGTATAGCGCCTTCTTAGTGTTCTACAACCCCCCAAGGCGCTTCACAACACAATCAGTCATCCACCCATTCACACACACATTCATACGCTGGTGGGGATGAGCTACGATGTAGCTACAGCTGCCCTGGGGCGCACTGACAGAGGCGAGGCTGCCGAGCACTGGCGCCACCAGTCCCTCCGACCACCACCAGCAGGCAAGGCGGGTTAAGTGTCTTGCCCAAGGACACACAGCAGCATTCTCTGGCCGGAGCCGGGATCGAACCTGCAACCTTCCGATTGCTGGACAACCCGCTCTACCTCCTGAGCTACTGCTGCCCAAAGAAAATGAAATGTGAGTTTAATGTTAGTGAGGGGAAACAAGTTCATTTCTTTATGATCGTTCAAGATGGCACCTGTTGGAAATGTGAGGACAGAACATTTTGGTTTGCTTATATTCACATTTGAAAGTGCACCATTTGTGAAGTGGGTTCAGCGTATTCTGGGCTGTCATGTGTCTTTAAAACAGAACTCGATGTAATACCATGCTGTAAACATTGGGTTTTAGATGGAACCAGCACTTTGGGGGTCATGTTACTAATGAGTCATCATTAGGAAACACATCACTGACATGAATAATGTATTTTGATCAGTCAAATACTCAATTTGAGGCTTCAGAATGTGAGTGAATATAAAGTTTCTGTGTCATGGTTGTTAGGGACGCCCAGATCCAATCTCAGGTATCGGATCTATTTTACGGCCCAGGCAAGCCACAGCTGCTGCAGACACTGCTCTCATGTCTTCTGCCTGGTCCTAAAAGGTCAGCTGAGGTAAAAACAACAGCTGTATTTATTCACTAACCAGCATTTACTATGCTCCCAGCAACACTGATCAGCATTAACCTTAACAAGTAAACACAACAAAAAGTTATGACTTTGTTTGTCAGCGCTCCCAGCTAAGAAGAACCAGCCCAGAACCAGTCAGATGGATGGATAAGCTGGCACAATGTGAAGAGCGCCACCTGCAGGCCACTAGTGAAGCTGAGGCATTTTACATGAGAGTGGCAGCTATTCCATTATCTGTAGCAGCACTACAATTAAATGCCTGGTGACAGCCTCTTACCAGCCATGACCTGGGGTCTTGATTCCTTAAGTGGCGGAGCAGAGGTGTGGCGGGGGCTTGTCGCACTTTCTGCCCGGTCAGGGCAGGTATTGGTTTGATGCTAATTGGAATGTCATTGCAGTGGACAAACAAGGCAGTGCTAATTGGTGGTCAGGGACACATTTCAAGGACACCTCAAACAGAGGCATCTGTCATGCTCTTGTGAAATTCCAAACAGACACACTCACTCATGGAAACTCCTCAGACTAACAGAGACATCTGTGCCCGTTAGAGGCAGCCTGGATGCCGGGCTACTGTGTTTGGTTTGCGTTAGTCCTGCATGCTACAGATGAGTCATTGTCACTGAAAGGGAAAGCTCAGAGAAGAACCAAAGCTCCCAACTCTCCACCAGACTGCTGAGAGCAGGATCAGACCTACTCACCACAGAACAGTAAGACGATAATGTGTTCCCTCTCCTCTGACTGAGATTTCTGTTTACTATCAACCTTCTGTAGTGGTGAGTATTTACTAACTACACTTGGATTACTATACAACTAACCCTAAACTGAACTAAGGCCCAGAGACTTGTCTGCTTTGTTTAGTTACGTTTACATGGGCACAAGTAATCAGAATGAACGTCCTATCAGATCAAAAATTCTTCAATCAGAATATTCTGATCCATTACGGCCCAATCGGAATGAAATCTCCATTGGGTTCAGGTCCGGTGACTGTGGAGGCCAGGTCATCTGCCACAGCACTCCATCACTCTCCTTCTTGGTCAAATAACCCTTATGCCTTCAGTGAGAATCTACCAATGTAAATGGTCATGAAAATAAAGAACACACATTGAATGAGAAGGTGTGTCCAAACTTTTGGCCTGTACTGTATGTGTGTTCACAGAGGTATTTACTTTAGTTTTTGCTGAAGTTATCAGAGAAGTTCTGAGTCAGAACAGAATATTTGGTCTTAGTTCCAGAGTGAAAAAGTAGCGTGTCCTCAGCAACTGGTCAACTTACTCCAGTTTCTGTTTTGACTGTACGCCTCACTGGGCTAACAGTGTCTGGAGTTCCTCCTGTGTGTGTGTGTGTGTGTGTGTGTGTGCGCGCGCGCGCTCGTGTGTGTGTGTGTGTGCGTGCGCGCTCGTGTGTGTGTGTGTGTGCGTGCGCGCTCGTGTGTGTGTGTGCGTGCATGCGTTTGTGTGTGTGTTAAAGAAAGCGAAAGACTGAAAGAAAGACAGCCGGCCCCTGGGAAGTAGGATGGTGTGATAACACTCAGAAATGATAGTTTAGCCCTGGAGAGCACTTGACACGCAATATCTACCTTCTCAGATCAACACACACACTCACACACACACAGCTGTCACAGTGAAGGGTAAACAAGCAGCGCCAAGGGCTTTCAGAGCATGCTGGGAAAGAAGAATCGGCCTCATCTGTATGTGTCCATGCCAGCAGCAGCTCGTGGGTGGGAGTGGCGTCTGTGTGTATGTCTGTGTGAAACATAAGTAAAGTGGACCAAATTGAGTATATTGCCACTCAAACAATAGACAGGGTGAGACCAGAGAGAGAAAAGTCAGCATGGACACACAGCTTCTAAAACTCATCACACCTCCTGTCTGATGCTCCCCTATTCCCCGTCCACGTCTCACCAGCAGACAGTATGATGGAAGACAGAGACGTCTGCTTTATAAGCTCCTCAGGTGGGATGCTTCAATATACGTCTCACTATATGTAGCAAGTATATTTTTAGATTCTGTTCCTGAAACATTCCCATTTGAGCCAGTAGGTTCACATAAAAATAACAGCAGAGTGACAGTACTAAGTGTAAGGAGCTGAAGGATTAATTAAACAACTACACATCGTTGTTGTTTGGAGAGACTCTTCAGGTCTTCTGCATTGTTGCTGCATTTGTCTCTTTCTGGCTGTTTTTTGTGTGTTTTTTTGGGCTTGGAGTTTTCCCTTTGGTTATGCTTTCTGAATAAATCCATCCATCCATTTTCATCCGCTTGATCTGGAGTCGGGTCGCGGGGGCAGTAGCCTAAGCAGAGAGGCCCACACTTCCCTCTCCCCAGCCACTTGGGCCAGCTCCTCTGGAGAAATCCCAAGGCGTTCCCTGGCCAGCCGAGAGACATAGTCCCTCCAGCGTGTCCTGGGTCTTCCTTTAGATCTCCTCTTGGTTGGACGTGCCTGGAAAAACTCACCAGGGAGGCGTCCAGGAGGCATCCTAACCAGATGCCCGAGCCACCTCAACTGGCTCCTCTCGATGTGGAGGAGCAGCAGGTCTACTCCGAGCCCCTCCCGGATGACTGAGCTTCTCACCCTATCTCTAAGGGAGAGCCCAGACACCCTGCAGAGAAAACTCTTTTTGGCCGCTTGTATCCATGATCTCGTTCTTTCAGTCACTACCCAAAGCTCGTGACCATAGGTGAGGGTAGGAACGTAGATCGACCGGTAAATCGAGAGTTTTGCCTTCTGGCTCAGCTCTCTCTTCACCACGACAGACCGGTACAACGCCCCCATCACTGCAGACGCAGCACCAATCTGCTTAACGACCTAATGTTGTCAACCTGCTCACCAATATATGGCAATAAAACTCTTCTGATTCTGGTTTCACTACAACAAAGTAGAAGTTTGGAAATGTCATGTGCCAGTCTGGAACTAAAGGTTTTGAAAACAATACAGCATTTACGAAGGCAGATAACATATGCTTCATAATCTTCTGAAGAGTGATTAGCTGAATTCTAGGTATGTACAAAAGTCCCTCTTTGAGATGAAGATGGACAGAATTTATCCATTTGATAAGATTCTGTAATGGTCGCAGGGAACCAGTGTCTATTTCTAGTAATAGGTGGGAGACACACTGGACAGATTGCCAGGCCATTACAAAGACACATAAAGAAAAAATGCTTCAGGTGTCAATGACAATTCAGCAGTACCAGGAATGGCTTCTTACCAGCTCAGTGACCTGTGGTGTGAGTGTCCGCCCTGACACTGGGAGGTTGTGGGTTCAAATCCACAGTTGGGTCATATCAAAGACTTTAAAAATGGGACCCAATGCCTCCCCACTTGACACTCAGCATTAAAGGGTTGGTTTGGGGGGTTAAACCACCAAACAGTGTAGCTGTGTCTGCGGCTCACTGCTCCCCCAGGGGATGGGTCAGACGTGGAGAAATAATTTCACCAGTGTGTGATGACTAATGGGACTTAAAGTTGATGCAGCTGTGGGATTGGTCCACCACTAGTCCAGAACTTGCTCAGGAACAGCAGTAGGCAAGTGCGAGTTAATCTGCAGCTCAGTGAGAAGAGATTTTGAAGGTGGCCTGGTGTCAAGCAGAGCAGCTAAGAAGTCACTTCTCTCCAGGAAAACCATCAGGGACATGTTGATGTTCTGCTGAGGTCCAAGGACTGCAATGCTGAGGTCTGGTGGCTAGTCCTCTCCTCTGATGGATCCTCTTTCTGATTGTTTGGAGCTTCTGGAACAAGGCTCATAGCCTCAGACCAGCCATGAATAAAGAATGGTACCTAAACAAATCCTCCTACTGTCCAGCAACAGTTTGGTGATGACCAATGACTTCTCCAGCATGATGGAGCACAGAGCCAGAAGGATGAATTTAGAGCTAAATGGATAAAAATCAGAAGATGACTGACAGCAGGTCAGGGTGAACACAGGGACCAACACTGGAGATGTGGACTCTTCATGTAATTATCAATAAAAGCCTTTGAAGTGTCTGAGATGCTGTAACTCTGCTTCATTAACCATGGAAACATCTGACAGAAAGTACTAAAACCGACTTGGATCAGTCTTTAAACATTTAGTGATGACAGGGATTTCTGGACACCATACACGTGGTTTGAGTGTTCTCCCAGCAGCACCTGCTACCAGGTGGGGTAGAAAGGTTCCCATCTCTCTCTGGCATTCTGAAGGCTACTTCACACTGAAAGCATCAGCGGTGCGGAACGGCAGCGGAACGTCGCCGCTTCAAATAGAATCCATTATAGTCTATGGGGGTGTCACAAACCAGCCACGCCGCGTCCCAGAAGTGGCACGCCGCGCCGCTAAAAACAGGATTGGGTTCTATTTTTGCCGCGTGCCGCTTCTAGGATGCGTCAATTTCCGCAGTTAACATAGGGCTAGACAGGAAATCACACTCGGTTTCAGTGTAATTTTCAAAATAAAAGTCTGTTACAGCAATGTGATTTCATATCTATGTAGATTACGTTTATACGTGTGAACTCATGGCTTATTTAGTTACTGCATCGTTCGAGAAGTGCAGCGGTGTGTTTTTCATGGCTTTAATCCTGGCAGTGGTGAGTAAAAACATTATACATGACATCAAACAGCGATATCAAATGTGATTTCCTTCTTTTTGGTTTAATGGCAGACGGCATAAACAAACCTTGACCTTTGAAGTCTCGAGCAATCTTGCGAGTCGAGCGAGGAGCACGGCGGTGAATTCGCTTCGCTGCTTACTCTCCCGGTGTGCACTGGAGTGCTGCGATTGTCGCGAGTAAAACGTTCCACTGCTGTTCCGCGCCGCTGATGCTTTCAGTGTGAAGTAGCCTTCATTTTCATCAGAGGAAATTATTTAGCCCACTGTAATGGGTGATGGGTGGAGCAGATGTAGTGAAACTCACCTCCCATCCAGTAGACATGGCAGCAGTCAAAATGACAAGTACATATGTAAAAAGGGAAATTAGCCTCATGAGCCCTGGAGGTTTGTTCCTGGACCAAAGCTCCTGTTTATCTACGCATCCTTCTGCGGGACAGTGGTGTCTGACTGTCGTTGCTGAGAGCATGTTCAAAGGTGTGAAATCACATCACAGTGAATTTTCAGAGGCTCCTCTACGATATTATTACCAATGCTGTCAGTCACTGCCTCAGCACCGCACTCTCAGTTCGCCAGGCAATCCCTGGTTTGTTTATATGTTTGCCTGAGCACTCCTTGAAGCTAAATTCCAGGCTTGGTAACACTTTATAATAGTGTTTAGTATGTCATTAGTAAGTCATTAACAGATCATTTGCAAGGTATTAGGTATATATAATTTATTTATAAATGCTTGAGTTGACATTTACAAATGCTTAAATAATGATTAACTAAACATTTACAAACACTCATTAACACCATTTATAATGTTTATAAATTATATATAAACTTTCTAAAGTCACAATTGTCATCGGTTAAATATACAATTATGATGCACCAGTGATTTATAAATGATTAACTAAACATTTTTAAATGATCAGTAACACATTTAATTGATTTTGAACATGTCATTTAAATATTGGTGAGATGTTAAAAAAAAATCCCCACATTTATAAACTCTTCAGATTTTTTATTTTTTACTTTCTTTTGAATACAAGAGGGACTCTAAAACTCTTTTATAAACACTCAGTGTGTCAAAGAAAGTGAATGTATGAAGGTTTGGAACCTTTCTGGGAAATCCCTCCCTGATCTAATGTAAATGTAAACCCTTCTATCTGATGGTCAGACACCAGAACTGATCAGCATCTACAAGCACGTCACTGTAAACCTCCTGATTCTCACCTGTCCCAGATCACATTGTTAAACATTCTGCAACACCTCATTACTTGTAAATGTTTTAAAAATCATTTGTAGCCCTGAAAAAACATTAATAAATGACATTTTTACATCTACAAGTCATCTATTACACTTTATGCTTCCCCTAATGTAAAGTGTGAACAGTAGGTGTAACGTAATACTTTAGGGCCACGGTAATCCATCGATAAATCAAATAATCAGATAAGTATTTTTCCTTTGCTTGGAAAATGTGGTCGAATTGTAACAGAGCTGTACTAGTTGTAAAAAACAAATGAATAAAAAGTATATTTCTATAACAACATTTATTTCAACTCCATTTAAAATGCTGCCTGTTAACTCTGGTGCAGATTCAGCTGAGCAGGATGGATTTGCCCAGACCAAGCTTCCCATTGAAGCAGGTTCCTAAAACAAAGAGAGATATTTAATTTAACATTGGTCATTATTTCAATAACAAAATAAACAACACATTTAACAATAAAATAATAAATATCCATCAAATTAATTTCATCACTTTTGTTTTTCCTTTCTGATATATGATAAAACTACAGTTCCAAACAAATCTAACTGAAAATGATCTAGCTGACAAGCAAACATTTTAGTCTCATAGAAAAACAGTTGTTGGCTTTTGGCAGGAGTGGCTAAATACTTCAGACTCAGTTTCATAGCTGATGGTCAGGTTATCTTTATTTATACTCCAGATAACACCTTGGCTTGGATCTGCAGCTCACACCTGAAGCTCCTGGATTCTTCTGTTGTTGAGAAACATTAGCTTAGCACGATGCTAGCTTAGCGCGATGCTAACTTAGTGCTAAGCTAGTGGTCTTGTTTGACGGCTTGAGTTTGAAATATTCAAGCACTTTGGAAATGTTTTGGCGTTTTTTTCTGGGTGTTGTCATCCTTATTTCCCCATCCTCTGTTGCTCACGCGGACGATGATCAGTTTGAGCGGCAGAACGAACAACGCAGCGCGCTTCTCGGCTACGTCACAGAACCAGGAAGTCACAAGATGATTGTATAACCCGGAAGTGATGCATGAAATGAAACGTTGAAATTTTTAATTTAAGTATTAAATATTATTAAATAACCTGAAAAGTGTTTATAATTGTGTGCAGTTTTAACACCAAAAATCAATTTATTAGTGTGGATTTTTCAGTTTCAGCCAAATACTGTATATATGAGGTTTCAGCCCTACCCTCTTTTATTCCAAACAATACTTAAAGAAAATAAATAACCTGAAAAGTGTTTATAATTGTGTGCATTTGTAACACCAAAAATCCATTTATTAATTGTGTGGATTTTTGGTGTTAAAACTGCACACAGTTATAAACACTTTTCAGGTTATTTATTTTAAAAGAGGGTAGGGCTGAAACTGAAACGAATATTTGAATACTTATATTAAAAATTTCAACGTTTCGTTTCATTCATCACTTCCGGGTTATACAATCATCTTCTCTGGTGTGACTTCCTGGTTTCGTGACGTAGCCGAGAAGCGCGCTGCATTGTTCGTTCTGCCGCTCAAACTGATCGTCAGCCAGTCTGACCGCACTATGAGGCCAAGATGCAGGGGCGTAACCATCATCTCAAAAGTGAGGGGGACAAATTTTTCAGAGATCTACTGAGTTATTTATCATCCTCTCGCATTCAAGCTTACCCTTTCTTAGTAGATATAAAACATTTCATCACTGGCTTAGTTATTAGTGAAGTGGTTCAAAGACAGTTAGTAATTATGATTATTACTATTATTTAATTTTAATAGTTACAGAGGACCACCTGCTTAGCGTGAACAAATGACAGTTTAAATAGTAGTTGGCAATTTTTTCAAAAAAATAAAAATAAAGATTTTTTTAATACTCAACATTAACAGCCACAACCAATGAACCAACTTTAGTTCTTTAAACTGTAAATAAAAAAAAAAATGTAAATTTTAGCTGCCAAACTCAGGTTCAGTTGAAAAAATTATCCATGAAGATTGAAAAAAAAAAAAGCCAGAAATTAACCTCAAATCTCTTTATGCCATTTTCTCAGCTACTTATATTATCTTTTCACCAATATGCCCTCTCTCACACTGTGTGGTCAAAAGATAAATACATGGAAAATGTGAAAGGCAAAGTGTTGAAATAGAACTAGGATGAGTATCAGTGACAGTGGAAATTAACTTTTAAGTCCCTTTATGCCATTCTTTTTCAGCCACTTAGGCTATTCTACTCAGGTTTTACCTGCAGACCCTCCCTGATTCTCCTGGATATTGTGACAAAATTTTTTCTTTCAAACGTGGAAATTCACAGTGAGCAAAAGTTCACAGAAATAAAATAGAATTGGGTTTATTCCCAGCAATAACTAAATAGCATAGGATGTAACAGGTAGAAACAACATTGTTAATAGCTTAACATGATGTTGGCTTGTATTAGCTAGCTATCATTTAGCTAACATTATCTGCATGTATGGGCGGCTGCTTTACAGTTGCTTGGGGAGTGGTTGGGGTTGTTGCAGACACTAACATGAAATTCCAATTCAATGAAATTAAGTAGCAAAAAAAAAACTTCTATTCTGCCTTTCAGCTCTAACATCGTTAAATATACATACAATTATTACTATTATCATCATATATTTCATGTCTGTTTGAATTCAACTTGAACAGCAAAAGCTTTCAGACTAGTTCCTCTAAGTTCCCACAGGCTCAGGCTCTTTGGACCTTCTACAGTGGCTCTGAATAACTTTAGCTAAAAGGATTTAAACCATCAACTCCTTTTTAAAAATGTAAATAAAATACAATAAAACACACAGGTTTAAGCAGCTTTTCAGATTTTTCATTGAATAATTGATCTGATTTTCCACAACAAAGTACCAGTAATATTTAGATCCATTTATGTTTATTTTAAATTAATTTTCCACTAATATCAACATCCCATTTAATAATAACCATACTCTTGCAAATTTCTTCTTAATAATTTAGAAACAAAATGATATTTATTCTAAAATGTCAACAAATCTCTAATAGTAAATTTTTAGGGAAGAGAAAAAACATCACTGACTTTAATCTCTGAGAAAAGTCAGATCTAATCTTAGAATTTTGATTTCAAAATTTTGAGACTACGTCATCAAATGAAATCCTCTCAGCATCTCTGTGATGTTAGCTTGAGACAACAACCCCAGCTCCTCATCTTTGTTATCATCTGTGGGTTTTAGCATGAACCTGAACAATTACTGGGACACCTGCTTTTGACCAACATGTTTATGACTCTCAGACTTTCTGCACCGTTTCATATTGGACTCGTCCCCCTGACACGGAGAAATGATCCTGAGAAACATCACAAAGACTCTCAGAGTGTTTCTGAACAGCCACAAGTCTTTATTCTAACAGCACGTTCTCCACCACGCTCGCTCATCTCACCTGCCGTGCTCACTGACGTTTCTTTTTGTTTGGGTGGTTCGTGAGCGCGCTGAGCGTACCTGCGTTAAAAGCCCCGCCTCCTGTTTTGACAGCCACGGCTTTCTCCACAGTTTATGCAAGATTTAAACTCGAAACGGGAAACTGTCAGTAATGCGGGACAGAGTCTCAATCTGTTCACTCAGCAGCAGCACCTGTCGGAGATCCACTTGATGCTCGCGTTAGCCTAAGGTGCGTTTAAAGACGGCTCGGAAAAATAAGTTTCCGCACATTAATGGATTAAACGGCTGAAAAAAAGTGCGGGGGACAGAGGGCACTGTCACGGGAAGTGCGGGGGACATGTCCCACGCGTACCCCGCGTCAATTACGCCCATGCCAAGATGGCGACCCGGAAGGTTGGAGGAGTTCTTTTTTTTTTTTTTTTTATTAAGGATATGCAAAATCCAATACAAACATCTCGTAAGGGGTACAATGAACAGTGCCTTATAAGGCAGTAACAAGATAAGGAACAAAAAAAGGGACGTTCAATAGAGCACATGTAAGGCTAAATAAAGAAGAGGTAATACTTCATAATACAATAAACTTGGATACATTAGAGGATATTTTTTGATCCCGCTCAGATTTAAGGAGTCTCAAGGAGGAGTAATAAAGTCTAAATTCATTCAAAAAATGATCAAAGCAAGGGGCAGTGTCTCTCCACTTACAGCAATGAATATGATATTTAGCAAGCAAGAAAACAATATTTACTACATCAGAAACTTTGTTATCCAGATCATTAAAATAATACAAAACATGGTTAATGTTGAAATCGGGAATGTTAGCTATTTTGATAGACAACCAATCTTTAATGTCACTCCAGAATTTAAATGTAACAGGACACTTGAAAAAGAGGTGTTCTAAAGTTTCTTCAGGACAATCACAGAAAATACACCCGGACAAATCTAACTTAAAACGTTTATGCAAAAAAACAAAGCCACCGGGTAGATTTTGTGACATATTTTAAAATGAGTCTCTTTGACTTTAGGTAAAACTGGCCATTTCAGATATTTGGAGAGTGCCTTTTCTTTTAAAACTAGATCTGTTACCAATAATGTCCTACTGTTGTAATCACCAAACAATTTAGATTTAAAAGCAGTTGTGAGAACTGAATTATCACATTTCTTATCAAAGAAGTCACAATCTCCTATTTTCAATTTAGGTAAAAGTTGGGGAGATATTGGGGTAATATTGGAATACATTAAAGTGTTTTGAATGAGGAGCGTCAAGGCGACAGGAATCGCTTTACATATTTTCGTAAATTCCCGGCATGAACAATTTAGATTGTATTTCTCAACAAATTCTTTATAGTTTAACATAGTGCCATTTCTGTCCATTAAGTCAGTAATAGACAGAATACCTTTATTAAACCAATCAGCTTTGAAAACTGATTTCCTGTTTACAAGTATGGACCTGTTGTTCCATAACAGAGACCTATGAGGAGTGAAATTGTGGGTGAATACCATCTTCCAAAAATGTAAAACTTGTTCATGGAATCTGGATAATTTAATAGGAATCTTGGATATCTCAAAATCGCACCTACCGGTAAGTAAAAAATTCAAACCACCAAGTTTGTCAAATAGGTTTTTCGGAATATGAAACCACATTGAATTAGGACACAACAATAAGGTTTTCAACCATTTGACTCTGAATGAACCTATTAAGGCTTCAAAATCTAAGGCTTTAACTCCACCCTTAATATAATCCTTGATTAATTGAGATCTCCGTAAATAATGGGTTTTGTTCCTCCATAAAAATTGAAAAATAATTGAATTGGCTTTTTTAATACTTAAGTCTGAGGTATATACCGAATGACAAGGGTAAATTAATTTGGACACCCCCTCAGCTTTAGATAAAAGAACACGTCCAAAAATGGTGAGATCTCTGGTCAAATAGAGACTTAGAGATTTCTTCATAGCCATTAGGTGCTTTGTTACATTGACCTCTTCTCTCTTAGCAAGATCTTTTGAAATTGTTATTCCCAGATATTTCACCTCGAACTTAACCGCAATGGAGGCAATAGATGTTTCAGGACAAGAATGAATTGGGAGCAGGTCACATTTGTTAATATTGAGAAATAGACCGGATGCATTAGAAAAAGTCAAGATAGATTTTAGAGCTATATCAACCATACTTTTGTCTTTTAAAAAAATGGCGGTATCATCCGCAAATTGACTTATTTTGAATTCCCTATCAAAAATTTTAATACCATGTAAATAGGAATTTTTGATTAACAAACTGAGCATTTGCGTTGTCAAAATTAATAATTTCGGTGAAATTGGACAACCTTGTCTAATTCCCCTTGACATCTGGAAACTAGAGGTCATATCAGTACCAAGAGATACAGCACTGTTTATATCAGTATAAAACATATTAATTATGTCACAAAAGTTTTCTCCAAAGCCCATATGTTTTAAGGTTTCCGAAATAAAGCAATGCTCTAACGAGTCAAACGCCTTATAGAAATCAAGGAGTAGAATCAAACTATTATCGTCAATAAATTGACTATAATCTTACATGTCCAGAATCAGTCTAGTGTGATTGTGTATATTCCGACCTTTCAGAAAGGCAGATTGACAATCGTTAATGACACTCTCCAATCCACTGTTTAACCGATTTGCATAAACAAGAGCTAACAGTTTGTAATCTGTACATAATAATGTAATAGGTCTCCAATTTTCTAATGACAAGGGGTCTTTATTGGCCTTCGGAATCAGGGTGATGAGACCTCTTTTCATAGTGGGCGAGAGATTTTTGTTGGAGATACATTCCATAAGGGCATTGAACAACAACATTCGTATCTCCTTCCAAAAAAAAAATGTAGAATTCAACGGTTAGGCCATCAAGACCTGGTGACTTACCTTTGGCCATTTGTTGGATTTGTCTAATTCTTCGATTACTAGGTCGTCATCCAAAAACGATTTAAATTCTAAGTCAATTTTTTTCAACAGACTCGCCAATTTCATTAAAAAAAAGTTTGCAATTTGGTTCAGAATAGTTTGAAGAATATAGTTTGCAATAAAAATTTCTGATCGTTTGACTTATTAATTCAGGATCCTCCGTAACAGTATCATCAACGTTTAGTTTCGAAATTTTCTTTTTGAATTGTCTTTGTTTCTCAAGATTAAAGAAATATGAAGAATTTTTTTCTCCTTCCTCGATCCAACGGGCCTGGGAGCGAATAAAAGCTCCCCGAGCTTTGTCTAAAAATAGCTTATCTAATTGGCAATTAAGATCTTTCAGTTGATCTCTTTCTTCGTTTGATAACAAGGGGTTTAAGCATAAAGTGTTAATACTATTAACAAGCTGAAACTGTTTGGCCCTCATCTGCTTAGACAGATGCTTGCCAATCCTAATTGCTATCGCCTTAACATTAAATTTAAACCATTCCCATTTATTCAAAGGTGTGACTTCCATTAATAAAATATCCGTAATGAGTTTCCTAATTTCCGTACAAAATTCAGAATTGAGCAAAAGGTTAGTATTAAATTTCCAAACAGTAGTTGAAGGTGGTTTATTTTTACTTAAGGAGAGGAGCAATGTAACTGCACAGTGATCAGTTAGGGGGGCGGTTGAAATTTCACAATTTAAAATATTATTTAACATATTGTAGGGAATTAACCAGTAGTCGAGTCGCGAACATTGCCCGTTATTAGATGCATTAAACCAAGTATACTGACTAACACTGGGGTTAAACCTCCAGCAATCTGTTAAATTTGTTCTGGTGACTAAATTATTAAAAATATCATCAAAGAGGTGATGCTGCCCTCTGGTGGGAAGACGGTCAACTGAGCTATCTGGAACCATATTCATGTCTCCCCCTAGAACAACCTGGTCAGTCGAAAATTTTACCTTCCATTGTTTTATCTTTTCACAAAGATCCGCATAAAATTATTTGTTAAGTGCTTTACTGTTATAGCCATAAACACAAACTAGTAATAACATAGTCCCATCAATCTCCACTACCACCAGTAACCAATGACCATTGGAATCACTCTCATGAGCCAAAATAGCTCCAGGTAACCTATAAAACAAAATCATGACCCCCGCTGAACGAGACGTGCCATGACTAAAAAACATTAGGTCTCCCCATTGAAGTTTCCAAAATTTTTCATCCTCCTTAGACGAGTGAGTTTCTTGTAGAAAATAACAGTTTGCCTTTTGCTCTTTACAGTAAAGAAAAGTAGCCTTATGTTTAACATTATTTTGTAGTCCCCTAGTATTTAGTGATAATAAAGATAACATATAATAAACAAGGTAGATGCGCAAAAAACGTCAGGAACGATGCGCAGGAATGAGAAAACGTACTCAGCCATTAACAGTCATAATATAATGCAACAGCCCTTAAACAAGAATAAGCCTAACAAAATGTAGCAGTGATAAAGGGGAAGAAACAATAATCAGTCCGGGTCCACTCTTTTGTTGTCCACCAATGCATAGCCCTCTTTCAGATAAGCTCGCTTACCCCTGCTTCTAGCTTCCTGGACAATCGGCCACAGCTTTTTTCGGGCGAGTCTGTCCTCCTTGGAATAATCTTCTTTGAAGCTGATAATCTTTGCAAATTTTTGCATCCTTAGATCTTTTCCAGATCTCATCCCGAACAGTGCGCATCCTGAACTGTATGATAACAGCCCTGGGAAGGTTGTTGGAAGTGGCAGCGCTCCCTCTCTTCCCCAGCCGGTGGACGGTATCAACTGTGTCGCGCAGTTGATCCACAGACACAGGGATGACCTTCGTGAGAATCCCAATGACAGTTTCCCTGATGTTCTCGTCGTTCTTTTCTGGTAAACCAGTAACAATCAAGTTCCACCGCCTCTTTTCCAGCTGAAGATGATTAACAGAACCCTGAAGCTCTGATATGGCCTTTTGGTTTGTTTCAATAGCGCCAGCATTGGTTTCAATACGCTTTTCAATGCTTTTCAGGAGGTCAGTTTGATTATCCATCTTGTTGTTAAGTTCTTGAATTGCCCACAAAATGGTGGTGGCTGAATCTTCAAGGTGCGTAGACTTGTTCGTCTTCATCTTCTTTGCATTTTTATTTTTTATAGGGGTATGTTCCCAGTTAACTTTCTGTTCTTTAGAGGAAGCTAATTCTGGATCGAATCCATAGGCAGCCTCATCAACTTCCAGTTCATCAATAATATCTTCATCACATATTCTCGAAGGACCGACAGGTTGTAGTTGTGATCCGACATGTTAAGCTAGCAACCAAGCTTGCAAAAAGGTTGAAAAGAAAAATAAATAAATAAAAATTTCTTACTCAAAGTACTGGGAAAAGGCAAAGCATCTGAGAAATACAATAAATGGGCTATTGCAGCAACCTAAAACCTCGAACTTGGCTAAAAACAGATTGAGAACAGAGCCTGCAAAAAAAACCACACTCTCACTCCGCCATCTTAGTTTCCCCCCCCAGGTTGGAGGAGTTCGTGGTTAGTGCAGTGTTTGCGAAAACACGTCGGACAGTCGGACATTACCGACGTGGTTTAATATTGTCCGACGAAAAACTTGAAATCGTCGGACATTATGACCGACGCCGTGCGTCTTCTCTGAACGTGCCAAAATAAAATAAACTTCCTGAAAACTGCAGACTGTTTGTTGGCTTCCCCCTCAAAAGATCTAGTTTCTACATATATTACATTATTTATTTGGGCTCTCAGCATAGCGGGTCTTCTTTTGGGCAGAGAGGATGGAGAGCAGCAGAGCGCTGATTGCTGATGCGCTCCGCCGGGCAGCTGCGTTCTGCACACGGCCACAGTAACATTCTCAAAGTGGCGCCACCAAAAAAAAAAAAAACATAATTAACACACGATCGTTCATGTTTGCTCATACTTTCTGTCTTTGATTTGTGCCTGACGCGCTCCGCTGCTGAAGAGATCATCTCCCGTGCTTCGGTGACTTCACCTCACTGGCGCGGCCGCACAGCGCACATTCCGCTATTTTTGCGGTCGACGGATCTTTTTGATCTGCTAATTTCAAAAGTAACTTGTGAGTTGAAAAGTAAGAAGCCAGGCAGCAGTCTTTCTGGAGGATTGAGAGGAGATGCAGCTAAGAGACAAACAGGACAGGAAAATAGTCGCATAAAAAACAAAACAGTGTTTGAAAAGGAAAATGTAGGCAGATATGTCCACTACACGTTTGTAATTTTATAATAATAATTTATAAGCATGTAATATTTATTTATTTGATACAATTCAGATCACCTTCAAAACTCAGTCCCACACCCAGGGCCGTTTCTAGGCATTTCGGGGACCACGGCACAGTGACACCCCCCCCCAAGAAAAAGATAATTTCTTTATATTGTGATATTTGTGATGAACTAAAACGTCAGACAGAATGACATTTTGTCCTTAACAGCAGTTTATTAGAGTAGTTTAACAAACAGCTGAGATAAACCTGCATCTCCAACTTCCAGTTTCACCTCAACCAGCCACAGCGTCTCTTAAAGGAACAGTAACATCAGGCTACAACTTCAGTCAACAAAAAGCCCTTATGGATCATTACAATATTTAGAAATACTTTCATATATAATATGTTGTTTCTGGTGTTTCATAAATATTTATAATAATTATATGATCTCTAATAAGTTCCTGATAAATTCTGTTAATCCTCATTTTCTGAATTTGGCAGAAAATCACATTGATGGTTCTTTTTTCAAATTATGTCAACAGATTATTGTCACAATAAAAATATGTATAATATGTAAAGGTCAGAGGTCACTACAATACCCACTGTTAAATAGATACAAATCTGAAGCCCGCGAGGACATTGTCCTACATGGTTCAAAAATGTCCTGTGTGAGACGCTCTCACGTCTGCCAGTTTGGCAGACGTGGCTCAAAAGTTTTCGCAAACACTGTTAGTGCAACAAAAGGATTTTCTCACCTCAAAATATAATTTTTTTAGTAAACAAACCTTCATATTCGGATTCAAGCGGTGTATAGCTGCCAGGAAAGTAGTTTTTTTCTGTTTTGAATTTTTGAATTTGCTTTTTTGACCGTGTCGAGCAGTTTTGGGCCTACCACGTAAGAAAATTTGATACATCAGGACAATATAAAATGGCTGACAAAAGACCAAGAGAACAAGGTAAAAAAGTATTGATTCCGCTCTCTATAATTTTATCTGGAGAAATAAATCTCATTTTTTGAATAGATATACACTTAATAACTCTTATAATCAAGGAGGTTTAAACATGTTAGATTTTAATACAGCAAATACTATTTTTAAACTTAATTGGATAAAATACTTTATAAAAGACAAAGATAAAATGTGGTATTTGATACCAAACCTTATCTTTAAACAAGTAGGAGGAATAAGGTTTTTTTTGCATTGCGATTTTGATGTCAACAAAATTCCCACTATGTTGTCTAACTTTCATAAACAGGCTTTGCTATGTTGGCTTCTTATATACAAACATAATTTTTCCCCACACAAACACTTGATTTGGAATAACAAATTCATTAAATATAAGAATAAATCAATATACTATGAACAATGGTCTCAAAATAATATAAATTATGTTTCTCAACTGATTAATAAAAAAATGGTCTGCTGTTTACATATACCGAATTTCTCAAAACATTTAATATTCCTATTTCAGTGAAAGATTACTCTATATTTTTAGATGCAATTCCTGCTGGTTTTATTAGACTATTGCAAAGTTACAAAGAACCAAATTTACAGCTATCACCAAAAATAGATCTTTCAATTAATGGAATTTGTATTCTGGACAAAAAATGTAATAATACATTTTTCACAATTTTTTAGATATATCATTCATTCACAAAGGATACCCAAATGTCAGTTCCATTGGAACAATACAATAACTAATATAAATTGGTTGAAAATATGGACTATGGCTGATAAATATAAGCTCATCAACAAAATTAAAGGAACATGGGGCAGGATCTTTAAAAAATCTGTAAAAAATTAAACATGTATGTTCATTTTTTCAAAGCTAATGGGTGATGAAGCGTTATAAACCAAAAAGAATGAGGCCACCCATGTATCGTTCCATTTTCTTGAACAGGCTGTTTGCTGCAAAATGCGCTGCAGTTCGGTCACGAATTTCCCGCGCTGCCCTACGGATGTGGCGTCAATTAGTCTTTCGCCGGCCCCGCCCCCAGAACGGCTATTGTCCAATCACACATCATAGCAACCGTTACTATCCGACAGCTCCAAACAAAATGATGAAGCTAAGCCTAATTTACTACTAAGCATTAGCCTCGATAGTAGTCGTGTCTCCTTCGTTTCCCTTCAGAACCTCCTTATGAAGCTCAACCAGCAAGCCAGCAAGCATGAGTGCTCCCGCGGCTGAGCGGAGGTCCGCCTCCCAGACTATCCAAGAAGACCCTTTATAAACACACCGTGCCGGCAAATCAGTGTAATATTATCTCAACCGTGTGTCTTATATAAACGCACATTAAGCCTATTGGCACAACAGCGGGTGGTGTCAAGATCACGTGATGAATTAATGCCGAGTTCCGGCCGGGAACTAAAAATGAAAGTAAACACGGGCATAAAAAGTTACATTTTATTAACAGACTCAGCTGAGATGATCAACTGAGCGATGCAGAGCGCTGGGAGCTTTTCTCCGTTAAAGCTGCCTGCAGCTCAGATCATCTGACAGCTCACAGGGACACTGCATCCCCGCCACCGCTCCTCGGATCCACGCGTCCCCGGACGCCGGACCTTCTCCCAAACTCCCAACTCCTTGTTCCCTGCTACGCTTCGCTCAGCGGAGCCGACACTAATATATCCCTCCACTGCATCCTGTAACCCATTTTGCCTCAATCTGGATGAAATTGAGGAGAAATTGCTCCAAAAAATGTCGCTGACATGCATCTGTCTACTTCTTTCCATCACGGAAATCTGCGGAGCTGCAGTATTTGATCCACTTATTGTCGGAGTTGGCAACAGTAACTAAGGGGGGCGGGGCTCGGCGAAAGGCTAATTGACACTGCTTGCGCGTTCATGACAGCTTCAAAACAGAAAGAAAATGTGTTCGACACTGCAGATCGGTAGTTGGAGCTAATGCACCTTAAGTTGCTTGCCAACCGCCAAACTCCAAAAGAAGAACTGTGGGAATGGATTCTACTGCAACCAGCAAACGACCAAGCGTGGCACAAAGGAAGTTTATTCAGCGGCATCTCGTGAGTCAAAAACCAAATATGGTAAAAGACAGGCAGGGACCCGAATCTATATCGGATACGTGATTGACGAATGGAGGCTGCTTCAACTATATCTGGGACTCAAAAAGGATGCTGCCATGGCTCATTTCCTAGTGAGCAGGTAAGAAACATTATAGGTTGTGTTTAGAGATGATGACAATGATCTGACCTCACCGATGACTCAGAGAGAGCTAGCGTGCAGTAGCATTAGCTGTGATCATGCTACAGTAGTAGCATTAGCTGTGATCAGGGCTGCAGCGTGGATTGCTTCGCCGCAATATTGTCCGTGAGAGCGGCGGGGAGTTGCCTTTTCAGCGTGAGATATTGGAGGAGTGGCGTGAGAGCGTGTGAAGAGGGTCAGGTAATGGTATTTTTGTGTTTGTGTAACATAGCCGTCTGTGCACGCTCCCGTGCTGGGTTGCAGTTACTCGCAGAGCCGGGCGCGTCGCTCATGAGCATCGTTTCTTTTTTCCTGCCCCTAGCTCCTTTAAGGAAGTACATTTTAAAATAATTCATCAAATATATCCAACAAAAGATTTTCTTTAAAAATATAGAAAAGATATAAATGATTCTTGTACTTTCTGTAATTCAGCTACTGAGACAATTACACATTTATTTTTCGAATGTATTTTTGTTAAATACTTTTGGTATGAGGTGGAACATATAATGTCACTGTGCCTTGATAACGAAATTAGACTACTTTTAAGAGACATTATTTTCCTAAGAGAAAAAATAGACCTTGTTAAATCTCACTTATTTATTGTTAATTTGTTGATTTTATTTGGGAAATTTCATATTCATAAGTCTAAGTGGTCCAATACAAAGCCCAATACAGATTTAAGACTGAGATGAGAATCTATTTTGATACTTTAAAAGATATGAATTGTCCGAAAGCTGTCAGAACTTTAAGTTATTTTGAAGCCTATATCTCAAAAGGAATATTTTTGTAAAAAAAAAGAGGGAAATACCCTTTTCTTTTCTTTTTTTCTTCTTTTTTCTTTCTTTGATTATTTTGTTAGGTATGTTCTAAATTCTTGTTCAGGTTGTGACGTTAAATAATCTGTTATTATAAGATATGTGTGTATGTAATATGTATTTGTAATACATGATTTTTATTGCTAAATAAAAAAAAAAAAATTCTGCCACTCAAACTGATCATCTTTTGCGTGAGCAACAGAGGATGGGGAAATAAGGATGACAACACCCAGAAAAAAACGCCAAAACATTTCCAAAGTGCTTGAATATTTCAAACTCAAGCCGTCAAACAAGGCCGCTAGCTTAGCACTAAGTTAGCATCGCGCTAAGCTGGCATCATGCTAAGCTAATGTTTCTCAACAACAGAAGAATCCAGGAGCTTCAGGTGTGAGCTGCAGATCCAAGCCAAGGTATGTTATCTGGAGTATAAATAAAGATAACCTGACCATCAGCTATGAAACTGAGTCTGAAGTATTTAGCCACTACTTCTAAAAGCCAACAACTGTTTTTCTATGAGACTAAAATGTTTGCTTGTCAGCTAGATCATTTTCAGTTAGATTTGTTTGGAACTGTAGTTTTATCATATATCAGAAAGGAAAAACAAAAGTGATGAAATTAATTTGATGGATATTTATTATTTTGTTGTTAAATGTGTTTTTTATTTTGTTATTGAAATAATGACCAATGTTAAATTAAATATCTCTCTTTGTTTTAGGAACCTGCTTCAATGGGAAGCTTGGTCTGGGCAAATCCGTCCTGCTCAGCTGAATCTGCACCAGAGTTAACAGGCAGCATTTTAAATGGAGTAGAAATAAATGTTGTTATAGAAATATACTTTTTATTCATTTGTTTTTTACAACTAGTACAGCTCTGTTACAATTCGACCACATTTTCCAAGCAAAGGAAAAATACTTATCTGATTATTTGATTTATCAATGGATTACCGTGGCACTAAAGTATTACGTTACACCTAAATATCCTTTGTAAATCTTTTTGTGGATCTACAAATGATTCTTATAACATTTATAAGTAATGAGTTGTTTACACTTTACATTAGGGGAAGTATAAAGTGTAATAGATGATTTGTAGATGTAAAAATGTTATTTACAAATGTTTTTGTAGACCTATAAATGATTCTTATAACATTTACAAGTAATGAGTTGTTTACACTTTACATTAGGGGAAGCATAAAATGTAATAGATGTAAAAATGTAATTTACTAATGTTTTTGTAGACGTATAAATGATTCTTAAAACATTTATAAGTAATGAGTTGTTCACACTTTACATTAGGGGAAGCATAAAGTGTAATAGATGACTTGTAGATGTAAAAATGTCATTTAATGTTTTTTCAGGGCTACAAATGATTTTTAAAACATTTACAAGTAATGAGGTGTTGCAGAATGTTTAACAATGATATGTGATCTGGGACAGGTGAGAATCAGGAGGTTTACAGTGAAGTGCTTGTAGATGCTGACCAGTTCTGGTGTCTGATCATCAGATAGAAGGGTTTACATTTACATTAGATCAGGGAGGGATTTCCCAGAAAGGTTCCAAACCTTCATACATTCACTTTCTTTGACACACTGAGTGTTTATAAAAGAGTTTTAGAGTCCCTCTTGTATTCAAAAGAAAGTTAAAAAAAAGAGTTTATAAATGTGGGGATTTTTTTTTTTAACATCTCACCAATATTTAAATGACATGTTCAAAATCAATTAAATGTGTTTACTGATCATTTAAAAATGTTTAGTTAATCATTTATAAATCACTGGTGCATCATAATTGTATATATAACCGATGACAATTGTGACTTTAGAAAGTTTATATATAATTTATAAACATTATCAAAGGTGTTAATGAGTGTTTGTAAATGTTTAGTTAATCATTATTTAAGCATTTGCAAATGTCAACTCAAGCCTTTATAAATAAATTATATATATTGCCTAATACCTTGCAAATGATCTGTTAATGACTTACTAAACACTTTAAATGTGTTTGTAAATGTCATGACTATGCTTTACAAATGATTTGTTTGTCATTATCTAAGACCTTGCAAATGATCTGTTAATGACTTACTAATGACATACTAAACACTTACAAATGTTTAGTAACAAAACATTATTATAAAGTGTTACCCCAGGCTTTTAAGTAGATGGCATTAAATTAACATTTTAAATGCCGTCTTGTCTCCTTCTTCACTGATTGTCTGGATTATTAGTATCCTAGATTTGTTATAATAGGTAAAAATGAGTTACAATAATTTAAACGAGGAAAAAAAACAAGAAGCACCAATTTTAGATCAAAGTTGGATAAAATTGGCTTTAATTTGGCAATGTTTTTCAATTGGTAACAGTTTTGCTGTAGAGAGACAATGAATGATTGAGCAAAAGACTGAGATTTCTGACACTTCCAGCCAAGGTGTTTCACAGTGAAGGTTTTTTTCTGCTCAGGGCAATAATCAACATCTCAGTCCATTAAGGTTCAATTGAAGTTAGCTAGGATTTTACACTTGAAAAACACCCCAACAGCTCTGAAATGCACCAAAAAAAATCCACAATCTTAGAAAGTTGACGCAGTACACAATTAGGTATAGTTAGTGAATTAATGACAATCTCTACTTTTATGAATTGGAATGACCTTAGCCATTTTCATGAGGTTGGGATATTTATCAATTGAAAAGGATAAGTTGCAAATCTATAGAGTCGTGCAAAAATAATCAGACCCCTTGAACTTTAACACCTTACAGATACACACTTAAAGCTTTTTATATTGAGATTTTCTGTGATGGACCAACACAAAGTAGCACATGTGAAGCGGAATGAAACTGATACATGGCTTCAACATTTTAATCAAATACAAATCTGTAAAGTGTGGCATGGTATGATACAGCTGCAAATCTGGCCTATATGGAAGAGTGGCAAGAAGAAAGCCATTATTGACAGCAAGACATAACATGTCCTGTTTGCAGTTTGCCAGGAGCCATACAGGAGACGCAGCAAACACGTGGACTGGTCAGACCAGACCAAAGCTGAACTTTTGGGCCTAAATGCAAAGGAAAGTTAGCCTAGTGAACTAGACCAAATTCTTGCCTTGCAAAGTTTGGTCTAGGCACGCTTCATTGGAACCATCGCAGCCCGATCCACTGCTGTCGCTGTTCAATCACAGCTCGCTATAGTTTTGGTTGGGCCAATCACAGAGGGGAGTAGCTGATGATGTCAGAGCTGCGACAGCGAACACAAACAACATGGCGGCAGCGCTGGAACCACGTTCGTTTGAAACGGCTTTGTCATCAACATTGGATTATTTAGACTCCAACGTGCGTAAATCTGTCGGCTATACTTAGCGGCTTCTTATTTTTATCAAACTAAGTAGTGCAATGTCCCAGTACACCTGATATTCACATGTTTTTCATACAAAAACGACAGAAATCATTGATGTTAGACGCCATTAATGCCTCCTGCTTTTCTGTTGCTGTGATTACGTCACGTTGTTCGTTACTCTGATTGGTCCTAGCGCTATCCAATTGCGTGCAGACAGTTTGAAAGACAACCGTAGATCCCGCCTCACGACTGAGAGCCGTCAATGGGTCGTGGCCAGACTATATATTCACATATATAGGATGGCTTGCCAGGCTAAAGGAAAGTAAGACTGTTCATGACCCTGAACGCACCATTCCCAGTTGATGGGGAAATGGATGGAGGTAAATACAGGACAAACCTGGCGGAAAATGTGTTGGAGGCTTCAGAGGACTTGAGGCTGGGAATGATTCACTTTCCAGCAAGACAATGACCATATAGCAAGAACTACAATGGAATGGTTTAGATCAAAGAATATTCACGTTTGAATGGCCCAATTACAGTCCAGACCTAAATCCCATTGAGCATCTGTGGCAAGACTCAAAATTATTCCAGTTTATCATGTTCTCAAAGTTGTTTAAATAATTGGTCAGAAATCTAATCTTGTAAATAAACATTTGTGTTATTCTGTCTTCTGAATCACATTCACCATTTTTATTAATTTTCCAATTTGTGTAACTTAATGTACATTATGACACTTAGTGCTCTCACAGCATATGAACATACGGTAAATAATGAGTTTAATAACTAGTACGGCAAATAGTAAAACATCCAGGACTCAAATACCACACTCAGGTCTTTACTATTCAAAATGGGATCCTGTGTCATACAGAAGTTTTGATAACAGCCATAAATCACACGGCCCACTCCTAAGAGTGCCAGGATGTAAGTTCATTTCCTTTAATCCCATTTCAAATGCAGGTTTGTAACTTGGTGTTCCAGTATTTCTGGAAGTAAACTGTGTCTAAAAAAACTCAACTAGGAGTTCCATCATCCCAAAATTTAAGATCAGGCAAAATCCTTTCAACAAAAATGTCATTGTGGTTCCACACCAAAGTCACAGTCCTCTACTTCTACGATGTGGAGCTGAGGATGAACATAGAAGGTAGTAGTCATGACGACTCTGGTCAAGGCCGTATCCAGAGTTTCAAGATTACCGAGGTCCAACTTCCGTTATCTCGTGCACTTCCAAAACTGATTTCCAGTTACATTATTTATTTAAAAATAAAGTTACTTGTATGTGTATGATGTTCTTGTGTGTGTGTGAGAGTGTGTGTGTGTGTGAGAGAGAGAGAGAGAGAGAGAGAGAGAGAGAGAGAGAGAGAGAGAGAGAGAGAGAGAGACAATAGATGAAAATATGTTTAGCTGGTATCTAGAGTAGGGTTGCAACAATTATAAATGTTGGTGGTACGATTATAGTCTGAGAAATAATCACGGTTTCACGATTACTTTACATGAATTGCTTTCGCATCTGTATGAACAGATATAAATCACAAACACATTTTATAAAGTATTGATATCGTGCATGAGTACATTTTATAAAGGTTTTAAACTCCTAAGGATATTTATTGCTGCTTTTCAGAGATTCTGATTAGAATAATTCATTAGTAAAATCAAAGTAATCTGTAATTTTTAAATTACAGGTTAAAACTTTTAAAATACCCTTAATTAGATTTGCCTAATAGCCTGTTTTTAGTTTCTGTAAAAAGACAAAAAAGGTTTAACTGTTCAATTCAATTCAGTTTATTTATATAGCGCCAAATCACGACAAGAGTCGTCTCAAGGCACTTCACAAAGTAAACATTCCAATACAGTTCAGTTCACTGCTGACACCTGGTCAAGGTTTACACATTTATTCAACACTGAAAGATGGACACACCTTCATGAAATGAGATGCTAAATTCCTCCTAGTGCATTTGTTATTATGAATATACTTAAACATAATTTCTACTTGTTCATATCTGTCTTTTCAAAATTTACTAGTAAGAATATTATTTGGACATGGATAAATTATATTATTTCTATGTAACATAGGAATAAAAAAGAGGTGTTAGATTAAATGTTAAAATGGCTTGTTGTACTGGCTTGTTATAGACAACTACAGGGGAAAGGTAGTACAGACTAGTAAATGAACCCATGTTATGTGTTAAAACTTTTTCTGCAAGCTCTGCGGGGGCGGGCGAGGGGGGGGGAGGGGAGGGGGGGTCAAGTCTATTTTGCCTTGGACCCCAAATGCCTCGAAACGGCCCTGGGCTTGTGACGGAGTTTTGACGCTTATCTGTCTGCTGGACATCCATCCTTCTCATCCTCCTTTATACATTAAAAAAAACACTGAACTACAGAAAATTACCTATCTGTCACAGATCGCTCCAATATCTAAAGTTTTGCCGTCAATGTCTGTCTCAGTGTTTTCTCCGCTCCGTGACAGCGCATCAGCGCACCTTTTGACACCTGCTGTCAGATCACGCAGCCTTCCCCTCCCTCAGCAACAAAACGCTACTGAACCCATTCTTAGTTTAATTATTTCAGTATAACTCCGGTTTTATTTGGACTATTAACAAATATTAAAAACTGGTGTGTAGTTTATAATCCGCATTTTAAGCATAAATTGAAACGGAAACTCAGAGAGGCGGAGTCTTGCTGCTGCGGCGTCCCAAAGGTGTGTTTTCATTGGTCAACTGCAGACAGGAGTCGTAGGTTTTTAAGCAGCGCTTCAAGACTGTTGGAGGCTGTCTTCTTTCTAATAATGAGACTCATATCAATGCCTATGCTACACGTAGGCTGCAGTTGAGCGCAGCTGAGCTTTTTTTTTTTCAGCACCCCCTGCTGAAAATATGTTCCCGCGGCTATGATCATAAACATTAAGTTCGGCTGCCTCGTGTTGTTGTAGCGCCTCCCCCTTCATGGCTGTTTGAGATCATTTTTTCTTTAATATTCTGCAGAAAAATACCGAGGTCCCGACCTCGGTGTCCTCAATGGTAGATACGGCCTTGACTCTGGTCCAGCATGACTTCATCTCCTTCATCGAGGAGGCAGAAGCCCTTTCTCCCAGCACACAAGTGCAGATTGGCCTCTTCTTGCTCAGAGTGTGGACACTAAAATCATGATAAAAACATGTAAATAACAAATTATTATATTTCTGCTCAGTCCACTGATTCTTATAAAAGTACACGTATATGGCTCCAGCAGTTACTGTAATTTTTAAATCTCAAATGCAATCAACAACAATATTAGACAACAGTAAAATACTGATATTGTTGCCTTAAATATTTAGATGCATTGATTAAGGAGTATATAGTTATGAAAGGAAACATCTGGAACATGCAGTAGTTGCTAACACCGTAGCCTAAATCACTGACCCTGTCATGCAGCTGCAGTGACTTCTCCATCCTCCTTCACAATAATCCAGGTCTTCAGAGGTGTTTCCCTTGATCTCTGAGAGTGGTTTACCTTTAGACATAAACGATTGTCAGGCTTACGATGTCATGAAGGTGTGTAAGATGATAGTTTACATAGCCGCTAATGCTAGCTGTTAGCATCTTGTCCCATAAAACAGGATAAAAACAAACACTCACCCTGACGAGGACCAAGCAGTGATCATCATGGAGCCGTTTGGTACCGAGTTGTGGACCCACCCGCTGACAAAAAAGTTAAATGCCTCCAAACTTTTAAATGTGTTCATCTGTTGTCTCGTGTAGAAGAATGCTGAAGGACCAGCGGTAGTCTCATATCAACAGCCTCGACTGTTGGTTAAAATCCTGGTTCAGTTGAAAACTCACTAATGTTCGTGATATACGGGTCACGTCCAGCATATCTGTTGATTAAATCCGTGTACCTTTGTCTGGAAATTGGGTCTAAAGCCGAGTAATACGGACTTTGCTACGGTTTCCTCCATTGTCTATCTGTACAGTTGAAAATATCATGTGTGATTGCTTTTGTCTGACTGAATGAGTAGCCAATCACAAACTAGCCCCGCCCTGTTTGTCTTGACTGACTGACTGAGCCGTTCTGCTGTAAAATGTCATTATGAAATAAATCAGCCATGGAAAAAACACATTTATGAAATAAAAGCTAACTTTGTTAAAAAGACGTTATGTAATAAAAACTGAAAGAATTAAATAAAAACGCCTCAATAATAATTTGGATTATTATGTAAAAATGACTTGAAATAAAATTTTATTTTAATAAACACATTTTTTTTGAATAATGAAAATTATTTCATAATATTGAGCTTAGATTTTACATAACATTCTGTTATTTCACAATTTCATTGTCAGATTAAATAATTGTCTAGTATTTATTCATGTTGATATTCATTTCATAATGTCTTATTTATTTATTTATTTATTTAATTTTGAATAGTTTGGAGTTCCATACCTACCTGGCTTGTAGATGCAAATGTGTTAGCACTTACTGGTAATGGCTCAGTTGCACAAGTGAGGAGTTCAGCGCTAATGTTCGGAGTACTAGCAAGAGAAGAAAAGGCCGTATGCAGAACTTTCTTGGATTGTTGTTTTAAAACATTCGTCATGTTTAAATTCAGTTAGTGGGTGGTTCCGGTTCGGGTAGTTCAGCCGCGCGTCAGATTCATCTGAAAATTTCCCTGTGAGAACAGAACGGGGAGACTGGACTTCCCTCTTTTGCTGAGTAGAAGAAACGACAGTGAGTACAGCCTCCTGCTGCGCGTTTGTGTGTGTGTGTGTGTGTGTGTGTGGGTGTGTGTGTGTGCGCGCGCGTGTGTGCGTGCATGCGTGTGTGTGTGTGTGTGTGTGTGTGTGTGTGTGTGTGTGTGTGTGTGCATGGGCGTAACTGACGCGGGGTACGCGTGGGACATGTCCCCCCGCACTTCCCGTGACAGTGCCCTCTGTCCCCCTCACTTTTTTTCAGCCGTTTAATCCGTTAATGTGCGGAAACTTATTTTTCCGAGCCATCTTTAAACGCACCTTAGGCTAACTCGAGCGTCCAGTGGATCTACGATATAGAACTCCAAAGTATTCAAAATTAAATAAATAAATAAGACATTATGAAATAAATATCAACATGAATAAACACTAGACAATTATGTAATCTGACAATGAAATTGTGAAATAACAGATTATTATATTTCTGCTCAGTTCACTGATTCTTATAACAGTACACGTATATGGCTCCAGCAGTTACTGAAATTTTTAAACCTCAAATGCAATCAACAACAATATTAGACAACAATAAAATACTGATATTGTTGCCTTAAATATTTAGATGCATTGATTAAGGAGTATATAGTTATGAAAGGACACATCTGGAACATGCAGTAGTTGCTAACACCGTAGCCTAAATCTATATATACTTGGACCCTATGTGGCTATACGAGTCTGTGCTATGATAATTGCACAGGACAGAAGTTATGTGGACTCGCTGAATTGGGCAGAAAGGAGTAGGACCATATAAGCTTTTGCTTCAACCTATTTCCTTTTCGAACACTTTAATTTACATAATCCACTCATTGTGTGATTGGTTGTTGTTGTTGAAATTGTTTTCTTTTTTGTGTTGTTCGAAATAAACTTTATAATAATAATAATAATAATTTATTCATGTTGATATTTATTTCATAATGTCTTATTTATTTATTTAATTTGGAATACTTTGGAGTTCCATACTCCGACAGGTGCTGCTGCTGAATGAACAGATTGAGACTCTGTCCCGCATTATTAACAGTCTCTCGTTTCGAGTTTAAATCTTGCATAAACTGTGGAGAAAGCCGTGGCTGTCAAAACAGGAGCCGGGGCTTTAACGCAGGTCCGGAGCGCATGTGAGCACGGCAGGTGCAGGTGAGCGAGCGTGGTGGAGAACATGCTGTTAGAATAAAGACTTGTTGCTGTTCAGAGACGCTCTGACAGTCTTTGTGGTGTTTCTCAGAATCATTTCTCCTTGTCAGGGGGACGAGTCCGATATGAAACGGTGCAGAAAGTCTGAGAGTCACATAAACATGTTGGTCAAAAGCAGATGTCCCAGTAATTGTTCAGGTTCATGCTGAAACCCAAAGATGATAACACAGACGAGGTGCTGGGGTTGTGTTGTCTCAAGCTAACATCACAGAGATGCTGAGATGATTTAATTTGATGACTTGGTCTCAAAATTTTGAGGAAAAAGTCAGAATTCTAAGATTAGATCCGACTTTTCTCAGAGATTAAAGTCAATGATGTTTTTTTCTCTTCCCTAAAAATTTACTAGTAGAGATTTGTTGACATTTTAGAATAAATATCATTGTGTTTCTAAATTATGAAGAAAATTTGCAAGAGTATGGTTATTTTTAAATGGGATGTTGATATTAGTGGAACATTAATTTAAAATAAACATGAATGGATCTAAAATATTACTGGTACTTTGTTGTGGAAAATCAGATCAATTATTCAATGAAAAATCTGAAAAGCTGCTTAAACCTGCTGGGAATAAACCAATTCTATTTTATTTCTGTGTACTGTGAACTTGTGCTCACTGTGAATTTCCACATTTGAAAGAAAAACTATTGTCACAATAACCAGGAGAATCAGGGAGGGTCTGTAGGGAAAACCAGAGTAGAATAGCCTAAGTGGCTGAAAAAGAACGGCATAAAGGGACTTAAAAGTTCATTTCCACTGTCACTGATACTCATCCTAGTTCTATTTTAACACTTTGCTTTCCACATTTTCCATGTATTTCTCTTTTGGCCACATAGACAGAGCAGTGTGAGGGAGGGTCTGTAGGTGAAAAGATAATATAAGTAGCTGAGAAAAATGGCATAAAGCGATTTAAGGTTAATTTCTGGCTTTTTAAAAAAATCTTCATGGATAATTTTTTCAACTGAAGCTGAGTTTGGCAGCTTTTTTATTTATAGTTTAAAGAACTAAAGTTGGTTCACTGGTTGTGGCTGTTAATGTTGGGTATTAAAGAACCTTTTTTTATTTTTTGAAAAAATTGCCCACTACTATTTAAACTGTCATTTGTTCATGCCAAGCAGGTGGTCCTCTGTAACTATAGTAATAATCATAATTACTAACTGTCTTTGAACCACTTCGCTAATAACTAAGCCAGTGATGAAATGTTTTTTATCTACTAAGGAAGGGTAAGCTTGAATGCGAGAGGATGATAAATTTTTATTTTTATTTATTTATTTATTTTTTATTTAACCTTTATTTAACCAGATGAGTCGATTAAGAACTCATTCTCATTTACAACGACGATCTGGCCATGAGGCAGCAGCAACAGACACATAGTTAGCTTTACACAAAACATTAGATAAAAAACAGATGAGATAAAAAAAGAAAAAAAATGCAGGTAAAGATAAGATAAAACAGCTAGACATAAAACAAAGGACTGTTCTCATATATAATATGTACAAGCCATCAAAACAGACTTAAAACTATCTTTAAGTACTCAGAAGCACGCACATTGATCAGAAACTATTGAATGCAATGAATTATTGAAGGTAGTTAATGGAACGTAGGTAGTGAGCTTTAGTGATTTCTGCAGTTCATTCCAGTCATTGGGAGCAGCAAACTGCATGCATATAAAATGGTGTCGTCCGCATATAAATGTATATGAGAACTGTCAACAGCATTGTTGAGATTAGAGGCCTGAGTGGACCTCACTCTCCTGAGGGAAACCTTTGTCCTGCCCCAGAAGTTGTGGAGCCAGTGAAGACAGCTTTGATTAATGCTTGATGATATGTAAATCCTACTTTGTAGAGCTAGACTTGTAATCAGCTAGAATCAGATCTTAAAAATGCTATTAAAATGTAAGTGATATGTTTTGAAGCCAACATGTATAAATGTTATATACTTCAGGCCACTTAGAGGGAAGTTGATGAATGTTGAATAAACTTTAGCTCAGATTTTACCTGCAAAGGGTATAATGTGACCACAGACCTTCAAAAGATGCTGCTGACAGCGGAAGCTCTCAAATACGCCCTCTGAAACCACAGCGGAGAAGAAGAAGCGTGTCTCGGCTAACCAAAGCGAGAAGCGTCTCCGGAGGTGTTATAAAGATCAAAGGAACGAGAACCTCGCTATGTGTAGTAAAAAATAGAAATGTGACATCCTGTTGCTGTGTAGAAGACGAGATGTGACCTCTAGATGTGCTGAAGGGGGAGAAAGCTTTGAGAGCTGAGCTTTAAAAACCGGCAGGAAACACCTAGAGAGGAGTTTTTTGTGAGTAGGAGTTGGACACACAGTAGAACTGCTAGATAGAGCTTTTGTTAGAGAGTTGAGTTTTTTGCTGTAAGATCCTTTTTTTGACTTTGGATTAATTTTGCAATTTGTTTAATAAACTTTCCCTTACCCATTGCGTAAGGGTCAAGAACTCCACGTGGGGGCCTCCTTCATTTTCTCTGACAACACAGACTGGTGAGTTTGGCTGTTGTTTTTATTTCATCCCAAAGGTTCGACCTCAATCTCTGCCTCTGTTTCACAGAGGAGAGTGAGGAGAAGGCTGTTGGTTGTGGTTTTGAGTTTACAGCAATGAGTTTTCCCATAAATAAATAAATAAATAATCAGATAAATGCATGAGTAATCTGGCAAGCAAATATAAAACGAGTAATTAGATATAATTAAAGTGTTGCACGTCCAGGTTGTTAGAATGGTTGAACATCTCTCCACAGAGTAAGGGTGTTCCGTCAGGAGGGGTCATTAGATCAGGCCCACCACACAGTACCGTGAGTCGAGGCCCTAGAGATTTAACAGCAATTTGCAGCTGGCCCGGCAGTCGGCTCACGACAAGCATGAACAATGTTATTGATATAGATTTTGAATAAGGTTGGGCCCAGTATTGACCCTTGAGGAACACCCATAGTTAGAGGTAGAGGAGCAGATTGGTAACCCTCTGTTCTCACTGTTTGCATACGGTCTAAGATATAACTTCTAAACCATGCCACGGCTGCCTGAGAAAGTCCTATATGTTTGAGCCTGCTAAGTAAGATGTTATGGTCTACAGAGTCAAAGGCTTTAGCCAAGTCAACAAACACAGCCACACAATATTCCTTATCGTCAATGGCACATATGATGTCATTTAGCACTTTAAGTGTTGCAGAGACACATCCATGGCCAGTTCTGAAGCCGGACTGCATGGGGGTAATAATACTGCTGGATTCCAGATAGTGAGTTAGCTGTTTGTTGACTAACTTTTCAATGACTTTAGAGAAGCAAGGCAAGATAGAGATAGGCCTATAACAGCTTAGGTCTGAATGATCTTTCCCCTTTAAAAAGTGGAGTAACAGATGCAAATTTCCAGTCCTGCGGAAATGCAGCAGTTTGTATGGACAGATTAAATAGATGGGTAAATTGGTGTAGCAATAACATGTGCTGCAATTTTCAGAAAGAAAGGGTCAAGAGTATCCAGTCCGGCTGATTTATGAGGATCTAACCTGAGTAACTCGTCAAGTACCTCTCCTACCTGAAACAACTGAATGGAGAAACAGGAATTGGTTGTGGGGAGGGAATCATTGCATATAGCTGAGTGGAGGTCAGAGACCCCAGAGGTGGGTGAAGCTGTAGCAAAGGCATGACCAGACTTGATAAAGTGATTATTGAAGGAATTTACCATTTTAGTTTTATCTGAGACAATAATGCCCTCAGATTTGATTGCATTTGGCAGGTGTGAGGACTTATTGGTGTTTTCCATAGCCTTGACAGTCTGCCAGAACTTTTTGGGGTCAGAACTACTCAGAAACTGGTTCTTATAATATTCAGATTTTGCTTTTCTGATTGACTGGGTACATTTGTTCCTTATCGGTAGATCTCTGATAAATGTGTCCCCCTCACTTTTGAGATGATGGTTACGCCCCTGGAAACAGCTAAATGTGCTGGATAGCAGCTCCCTATGTTGGACCAGGGCACCTAACCCTGAGCTAATGTTATTGTCTGCTGCACAGAAACACCCGAGTTATAAATAAAAGTCCCCCATGACAAAATCATTCTGTAATGGTCACATTTATGTTACACAATCACAAACATCCCACTAAAAATGAACTCCTAGCCCTGATTTCAAGATCTAAAAGCAGTTCAGCAGCAAACTTTGTGAAAACTATTTGTGTCATTCTCAAACCTTTTGGCCACGATTGTAGAATTTTATTTTTGGGTGTCATCTTTAGGTCAAAATGTTTAGAACACTGATGCTGCTAGTTGTGTATCTGCCCATCTGCTTGCTGAAGTGTTTGAATAGTGTACTTTTATCGTGAGTTTTACTTCAGCGGTTGAACTTGATCCTTTTAGTTCACAAAATAGATGCACATCTAAAACAAAAACTATGTTTACCATGAACATAATCTGCAAACTTCTGATTTGAAAATGTTAGTTAAACTTTGACATTTTCTTTAAATTCCTGCTGCTGTAATTTTGTGGAGGTTGATCCACCTAGGCGCTGACACAGACCCAGAGCAGCTCCAAAACGTTACCCCGGTGACAATTTATCTTCTCCAGGCTTGATGTGAGCTCCTCTGTGGATATATTGTGAATGAAGAACATTACAAACTTTTTATGGACCACAAAGTAACAGAGCAATCTGCTGAGCGTGTGGCACACAGATCACAGCGTTAAGAGAGAAACTCCCCTGGTGCTGAAGCCCAGCAGCGGTACCGGCACCTGCGTCTAATGCAGTGGTTCTCAATTAAAGAGCAAGGGGGCGCGGCAGACGCAAGCCGTTTTAATATTTATTCCAGAGTGGATATGTATTCAGTTATCTATAATTCTATTGTTCCTAGCAGAAATTAACATTCCAGATATCCATAAAACAATCTTACTGTACACAATGAACATTGTGCAACACCCCCCCACACATTGGGAGGGGGGCGCAAAAAATCCATGTATCCTAGGGGGGCTTCACCGAAAGTATTTGAGAACCACTGGTCTAATGTCACACAGCACATACAAGAGGAGAGGGATTTTTAAACATGACACTTGTTCCAGTTTTCTGCCAGAATGATGTCCCAAGGTGAGAGATCAAACCGTTTCCATAACCTCATATGTTTCTGTCAACAAGAAGCACACACACACACACACAGTGCACATGTGTGTAGGGCTGGTTGTCAGTGGAAATGAAGGGGGAGGCGTCTTCGCTGAATGCAGCCCCTAAAGCAGCTGTCTAACACAGCTGTAGCAGTTCATAAAACATGCACTCACACCCTCACATTATCATAAACACATGCACTCAGTGTAGAATCCAAGAAGGCCACCTGAGGATGATACCCTCCTTTTCATGTTCCTGTGACACAGGCAGTGCCAATTAGACCAATTCAAAGTTTCCTCTAAAGCCCTTTTCAGATTGACATTCTGGAATATGTGTGGACATTTCAGTCCGGTCTTTAACCAGAACTGTGTTTTCAGACACACCACGTTTGCACCGGAACGTGTCCTTTCGGCTGCCTTCACACAGCAGGGACAAGTTCCAGATGTCNTGCGGGGGAGGGGGTGGGGGGTACCCAGATATTGCATAATGCAGCGGGCGTACATGCGTCATCTCCCCAAACAAAGCTAGTATGTGATAGAATTCCTCTCACTGATTTACGTTAAGCACAATTCTGCGCACACGAAGACGCATAAGAGACCTGGTCAGTGGTCACCTGGATGATGAAGCTCGATGGTTAATAAAGGAATCACGGAAGCGCTGTGATGTGCTCCGTCGCGCTTCCAGGAGACGGTACCGTAGGAGGCGAGCTGCCATGGTTCGCCGCATGCTACAGGAGCGAGTGACCCGGCGTATATGGAAACATTCACGACCAAGTGGCGAAGTTTTCTGGTCAGACGTGTTGAAAAACTTTGCCTTCCCAGTCACGTGATATATGTAATCTAGGTGCGCACCAGCGTCCCCTCCTCCTCCCTGTCCAGAACTCGACCTCACCAGTCTGAAGCAGCCACCCTGTCCGTGACGAGTCCGGTCCTGTTACTAGGGGCTTCGTCCGGTCTAATTCAGGAAAAGGTTTACCGGATATTTGCATTCAGACACAAACGTCTTACGGACAGAGTCCCGAACATTTCCGTTTTTCATGGCCTGTCTGAAGGGGGCTTATGTGAGGAAAGAAGGCGAGGTGAAGGTAAGCAGACTCATGTGAAAGCACCTGAGGAATGCCAACGTGCACACACTGGGTTTACTGAGCAGCAGAGAGTAATCGGGCTGAGTTGAGTTTAGTTAAAGGAGTCCTTGAGTTTAAACCCACATTTTCCTTGTTGTTGACTAAAGACAGCTTGGGGTGTCTCATATACAGTACTGTGCAAACGTTTTATGCAATTGTGGAAAAATGCTGTAACTTCTGTCTCTGACCTGCTTTCCAATGTATATATATATATCAGTAATCTTGTAATGGCTGCTGAGAAACGGTTCATTCTGAGAAAAGCTGATTTAACATAAGTAGCTTAGACACGCCTCCTGTCCCAACCACAGGTCGTGCTAAACATTTTTGTTGTCCATAAATTTGACCTACAGGGTTTAAAGAACAATCATGGTTGACTTTCTTCCATCAGTTTCATTTTAAAAATAATAATAAACATTCAATACCATTGTATTCATTTTTAATTAATTTTTAGTCCAAACAAGCTGACGAGAGTGTCCCAGTAACATATAAAGGGCAGCAGTAGCTCAGGAGGTAGAGCGGGTTGTCCAGTAATCGGAAGGTTGCAGGTTCGATCCCGACTCCGGCCAGAGAATGCTGCTGTGTGTCCTTGGGCAAGACACTTAACCCGCCTTGCCTGCTGGTGGTGGTCGGAGGGACTGGTGGCGCCAGTGCTCAGCAGCCTCGCCTCTGTCAGTGCGCCCCAGGGCAGCTGTGGCTACATCGTAGCTCATCCCCACCAGCGTGTGAATGGGTGAATTGAGTTGATTGTGTTGTGAAGCGCCTTGGGGGGTTGTAGAACCCTAAGAAGGCGCTATACAAATACAGACCATTTAAACAATGCAAGTAAAGTGTGTGTGGGGGGGATTAGCCTTGGCTCCCAACATGCCTTGAAACGGCCCTGGGTATGGGACTGAATTTTGAAGCTGATCTGAATTGCATCAGATAAGTAAATATTACATGCTTATAAGTTATTGCTTTATAAAGTGAGTTTTATGGCTTACTGCAGAAATAAAAACACACGGAGAATCAACATCAAACGCAGCTAGTCTCCACTTCCACTCACTAGGAGCCGATGCGGCTAAGAAATAAATAAATATAATAATAATAATAATAAATCTCAACACACAAAGTTGTGAGATTATTTATTTCTTTTCTGCACTATTTAGTCTGTTGAGAGTTTTAATTATTAAAATCTGTTAAATGGTCACTGACAGCAGCTACATTTAAGTTTCACTTAGTCTCAGTCATCCTGGACATGATCATCCTGAGAGTTTTAGCTGAACACAGCTGCTGGACTTTTCTGGTTATCTTGAAGACATTTAGCCTCTCATCCTAGAGGCTCCTTCAGTTCCCAGACTTTGTAGGAGGCTGTGAGTTGTGGTCAGAAACAAACACACTGATTGTGCTGCAAGTCTTCTTTTTTCTTTCTTTCTTGAAAACATGGTTTTGGGGGGGGGGGGGGGGGGGGGGGGGGGGGTGCGTCAACACGGTCGGGACATAGAAGGGGGTGCGCGGCTAAATAAGTTTGGGAACCACTGCTGTATTGGAATGTTTACTTTGTGAAGTGCCTTGAGACGACTTGTTGTGATCAGAGGTTGAAAGAGTACTAAAATTTTGTACTTAAGTAAATGTACCAATACTCTGATGAATTTTTACTCAAGTACATGTAAAAGTGTTTGCCTAAATTTTTACTCAAGTAAAAGTAAAAAGGATCTAAAATAAAATGTACTCAAAGTAAAAGTGACTTGGTTACTTTTTTGTCAGCATAAGGATGGCCTCATCTAAGTAGTGCAAAAACACAACACCAGCACATGCTCTCGCACGTGTGCTTGCTCTCTCTGTCTCACGCATGCACGTACGCGCACACACACACACACACACACACACACACACACACAGCTCTGCCAACAGATGACAGACAGCATTTCAAAGAGAACAGAGGACAGTTGATGGATGGATTATGATCTAATCATTGAGAACAGGACGCTCACAGTGATTGAATGAGGTTTTTCCAGGATTGTACGTTTTAAAATGAAAATTATTCTTTTTTTGACAAAACATTTAATTCATTCACGGCCAGTGTTTTCTGATCAGAAAGCCCCTGACTGCCAGCGTTTTTGAGCGTTTTTACTGTTTTTTGAAGAGTCACAGAACATTGTGCTCTATGATCATGTAAACGCCAAAACTACCAAAAGAAAGAGTAGACTCACTTCTTACTTCAGGAAGAATCGCCGTATTTCTAGCGTTATCCGTTCTTTCACAATCTGTTGTTGAAGCTCTGCTGCAGAAGCATTTCCAGTTGGCTCATCGTTTTTTCACAGCAGCGTCCCAAAACGATCTCCTAATTCATTCATTTTCTGCTTCCTGATCACGTGATGTGTGACATACACGGATGAAGATCTGCTTTAGACACGTGATGTTTGTTCTCATGGTCGTTCACCCACCCCGTAAAAAAATGCAATTGACGACTAAAGCCCAGCCCAAAAGATAGGCACAATATATGATAAAATATTATCGTGACATGATTGAGACGTCATTTTTATGAAAGATGACTAAAGTAGTCAATGGCAGTGAATGAGTTAATGTATTAGTTGCCATTAGTATGTGAAGAACATTTCAAGCAATATGGCAAAAAACTTCTCCATAAGAACATCTCCTAGACCACCTTTAAACAAATCTATGAACCAAAATGAATAACTAATGAGCACAAGTCTTGTGACTTTCCCTGAATGACCCAAAGAAAACCAAACTATCAGATATCTCAATGTTTTCATGATAAACTCTAACATGAGACTGTGCTCTAACCTGTCCAATAATAAATTTCACATGAACCATAGGCAGCTGCTAACGAGGCCCTGCCTCTACATTACAGTTCCTTTACTCGTGTCCATCCTGGTGTTTCTCTCTGAGCTTCAGGTTTATTTAGAGCAGCTGATTTTTAAAGTTAGCAGAGTTCATCCTTGCTCACTTTGCTGTGTGGAAGTGGGTTCACTCAATTTCAATTCAATTCAACTTTTTTATTTCGAACATGCAGCACTATCAAAGATTACACACACAAAGTACAAAAAGAAACAAAACAAAACAAAATAAAAAAAAACAAATAAGGCTAATTTTACGTATCTACCATCTACTTTGAGCCACATGCTCGAAAAGGAGTGGGAAGAAGTATACACTTATAAACTCCCACCCCTTTTTCACAGATCATAACTACTCCATCCAGTTATCTTTTATTCTGAACGCATTTTCAATACTGACTTGGTTTCCTGTCAAACACTTGCACATGCTACAACATAATATTGAAATCCATAATCAAAATCGAACACAAATCAAACAATTTCTTCTTCTTTATACCTCCTTATAATCATTATTTTATATTCCCTTTTGAACTGCTTAATGTCTGGACATTGCTTTAACTTTTCATTCAAAATGTTCCATAGCTTCACCCCACACACCGAAACACAAAATCGCTTCCTATTGGTACGTGCCATTATGGTTTTAAATAGACTAAAACCTCGTAAATTATATCCACTTTCTCTAACAGTAAACATGTTTTGAATATGTCCTGGTAGTTGATTATTTTTAGCTTTATACAAAATATGTGCTGTTTGATATTCCACAAGATCTAAAAACTTTAATATCCCATGTTGTAAAAATAATGAATGTGTATGATCCCTGTAACCTACTTTATGAATGATTCTAATTGCCCTTTTCTGAAGAATGACCAGTGAGTTTAGTGTAGTTTTGTAGTTGTTACCCCATATCTCTGCACAGTAGCTTAAATATGGTAAAACCAGCGAACAGTAAAGAATGTGGAGTGATGGACGATCTAATACCTGTTTAGCTTTATTTAATACTGAAATATTTTTTGATATTTTAGAATGAATGTATGTAATATGTGCTTTCCAATTAAGTTTCTCATCTATTGTCACGCCTAAAAATCTATTTTCATTAACCCTTTCAATCTCTACACCATTTATATTAAGTTTTGCATTTGTATTTAATGTGCTATTTCCAAATATTATTATTTTAGTTTTCTTCAAATTTAATGATAATTTGTTTCTATCTAACCATTCATTTATTTTATCTATTTCCGTAGTCATCGTTTTGAATAGCAATTGCAAATCCTCTCCAGACCCAAAGATATTTGTGTCATCAGCAAAAAGAACACGTTTTAAACCTCTGGAAACTTGGCAGATGTCATTGATGTATAATAGAAAAAGTTTTGGGCCTAAAACTGACCCCTGTGGGACCCCACAAGCAATGTCCAGACATGAGGAGCAACAATTATTGATCTTTACAAACTGTTGCCTGTTATTTATGTAACTTGCCACCCAATTCAATACAATCCCCCTGATGCCATAATTTTCCAGTTTTTTTAACAATATTTGATGATTTATTGTATCAAATGCCTTTTTTAAATCTATAAATACCCCAGCAACATATTGTTTTTTATCTATTGCATTTGTTAAGTATTCTATTGATTCTAATAAAGCCAGTGATGTTGATCTGCCAGATCTGAATCCATACTGACTGTCTGTGAGTATTTTATGTTTATCCAAAAAATGTTCCAGTCGGTTATTAAACAATTTTTCGAGAATTTTGGAGAATTGTGGAAGTAAGGAAACCGGCCGGTAGTTTGTGAAGTGATGCTTGTTGCCAGATTTGTACACAGGTATAACTTTAGCTGTTTTCATTCTGTCAGGAAATACAACATTTTGGAATGATAGGTTGCAGATGTATGTAAATGGTTTTAAAACACCCTCCATTACCTTCTTGACCACCATCATGTCAATGTCATCACAATCCAGGGATTTCTTATTCTTACAATTCCTAACTATGTCAGATATTTCATTTTCATCCACTGCTGTGAGAAACATAGTGTATGGATTTTTTTCTATCAGGGTCTCCAGATTTCTGTTTACAGTTCCATGATCAGTAATAGTCTTAGCCAAGTCCGGTCCAACGTTAACAAAAAATGTATTAAAAGTATTGGCCACAGCCTCCATATTATATTCCTGCTGGTCATTGTCAATAAAATACTCAGGGTAGCTGTTTTTCGTGGCACCGTTTTTTATAACCCTATTGAGTATGCTCCAGCTCCACATTGCTTTGATATTATTTCTATTGTTGCTTAATACTTCCTTGTAGTATTCCCTTTTGCTTTCTCTTAATATATTTATTAACTTATTTTTATATGCTTTATATTTCTTTTCAGCAACTACTGTTTTCTGTCTAATAAAATTACGATACAGTGCATTTTTCTTTTTACATGCATTTTGCAAACCCTTAGATATCCAAGGACAACTGGTATATTTATTTTTACTATAATGTTGATTCACTGGGCAGTGCTTATTATACAACATGATGAATTGTTTAATAAATTCATCATATGCACCATTCACATTTGCTTTATTATATATATTATCCCAGTTGTGTGTCATTAAATCATTTTTAAATGCATTTATTGCTTCATCTGTTGTCACTCGTCTATATTCTTTTTCCTTGATAGTTTTGTTATTTTTATAGCTCTCATCATGAACTATAAAGATGGGGAGATGGTCACTGATGTCATTTATCAATAGTTCATTTGTTGTATTTTCAATGTCATTAGTAAATATTGTCGATGAGAGTGGCACAATGTGATGTGATTCTTGTAGGTCTGATAATTTTAGGGTAAAGGCTCATACAGTACATTGCATTTAGAAATTCATCTGTCCCTTTATGCTTCTTTGTATTTAATAAGTCAATATTAAAATCTCCACATATAAAAATCTTTTTGCGATTTATTTTTGAAAAGGTTTTCTCCATCCAGTCACTAAAAGTTTCAATACTGCTACCTGGAGCTCTATATATACAACTAATGATAACATTTTTACTTTTTTCTTTGGTGATTTCAACCGTTATACATTCCAGGACATTATCAACCACTGTTGTCATCTCATCTAATACATTGAATTTTAATGATTTTTCCAGATACAAGGCCACACCCCCTCCTCCTTTGTTCTGACGATTTATGTACCTAAACTCATAACCTTCTATTTCAAAGTTTGTCCCTTTTTCTTCAGTAATCCAAGTTTCTGATATAGCAATAATAGTGAATGGTTTTGAAAATTGTTTTATTTTCACTCACTCATTCACCTGTTCACCGCTGACATCAGTTTGTTCCTCCATTCATCCAACTGGAACCAGTAAGCGTCCTTATCCCCCGTAACGTCCATTCTGTCAGAATACGCCATGCGCTCAGGTGTTATAGAGCTAACTGTGTCTTTACCACACAGCGTGAGATTCTTCACACTGTGAAGGTTGGTGTCCAAACATGAACTTTGAATGTTTCCTCATGCATTTATCTCCTCCCGTCTAGATTACTGTAACACACTTTTCACATGTATTAAAGTCCCATTAGTCATCATCACACCCTGGTGAAATTACATCTCAACTCTCATCATCTGACCCATCCCCATGGGGAGCAGTGAGCTGCAGCAGTGGCTGCGCTCAGGAGCTATTTGGTGGTTTAAAGGGCTTGTATCATGCTGTTTTACACCTCCCAGCCTAAAGATAGGCACAATATATGGTAAAATATTACCGTGACATGATTGAGACGTCATTTTTATGAAATATGTTATTTTTCGTGAGCCATTACTTTAAACTAGTAATAATGTAGGGGTCGACCTTTGGTCAACAGAACTTCCACCCTCCTGCAAAATCTATAACCAGACAAGATGTCTCCTCACAGAATAACATTGACCCTGTTTATGCCTCGTTTCCATCCAGACGACGCGCAGCTGCATTCGTAGTCACAGTAAAACCTGGAAGAATAACAAACTTGTTTTGCAGCTCGCCTCTGCACACAAGCCCCAAGGACACTTCCAGTTTAATAAAACTTAGTTCTCTATCCTCGGTAACAAACCTTTTTTTTCACAGGATGAGTAAAACTAAAGACTCCCTCTTTCTTATTTTAATTATGAATTTAAAGCCTTGAATGTTTAATTGATCATGAATCAGATTATCTGGTCAATAATGTGGAAAGTGCATTTGCTTAGATTTGAGTAAGTGTGATAACAATTAATAGAAAGTCTTAAGGATGATTTTAAGTTAATCATATTACACTAATCATACCACAACCATACTACAATAGAAAGATGACTTTTATATTATAACACTCATTTTCATCTTAGAGTACTTCTCACATGAAGTCTGGGAAGAAGCGTGCGTGTGTGTGTGTGTGTGTGTGTGTGTGTGTGTGTGTGTGTGTGTGTGTGTGTGTGTGTGTGTGTGTGTGTGTGTGTGTGTGTGTGTGCATTTATGTTTTGCGAGCCCAATTTGTCAGGTTACACACCCGCATTATGAGACCATTTGGTTTATGAGACCATTTTTGGTGGTCTCGTAATTCATGACTTTTAAAGTGCTGCAAATTTTTATAAAAGTAAAATCTAAATGTCGTTAGCTGATTAATACTGACTTTGTAACTGCTATTATCATTTTATTTAGTTATTTCAGCAACTTAAACTTTCTTTTGGTTTTCATGGCCAATTTAAAATTGGTTTCGTAAACCACGTCGCGTGTGTGGTATGCAGACCTCCAGGGTCTCATAACGCCCTTAGAATGTCATAGATGATTGTGTGTATTTTTTGATAGTTTTTATTTTATTTTTGAAGTGAGGCTTTTCTTCCATGGGTAAAATAGAACATGTTGACATACTTTTTGTGTTCACCAGATGCAAAGAATTCGTGTGTGTGGGATACAAACCACCATGTTGTCATGGTCTCATAAACCATTCAAAATGTCATAGTGGAATGTATGTATGTTCTGATAGGTTTTTCTTATTTTTTAAGTGAGCATTATCTTCCATGGGTAAAATAAAACATTTTGACATAGTTTTTGTGTTCAACAGATTACCTGTTTATGAGGAAATGTGTGTCCCCATAAACCACCACCAAGTCATAGTGGTTTCATAAACCATAAATGCACACATGCGTGTGTGTGTGTGTGTGTAATGGCCTTGATAACGTTACAAAGCTCTGGTTGGTTGAAATCTTTTTTGTGGTTTCTAGTAAGAAAGAACCGCTATGGGTGCTAGAGGAGAATTCAGTCCAGCACGCAAAGAAAAAGGTTGTTTAAAGCTCATTCTGCAGCTGAGTTTTACAACAAAGCTATTTACATCTCTCATGGAATCAAACCAGGTTTTAAGAGAGTAACCTTAGCTGTTAAAAGAACTTTTAAGAACCAACCACACGATTTTTCATCTGGAGTTACCACAGCTGACTATTCACCCAGAAAGAGTTTTACACCGTGTCTGAGCACCCAGGACCAATGCAGAGAAAAGAACCGTGGTTCTGTTAACCGTAGAACATCCCACGACTCGTGACAGAAACGAGTGTCGTGAGACCGAATTTCTACAACAGCATCGAATCCACTCTGGCCTCACCAAATAAGGTAAACTCATCAAATTGGGTCAGATGGTTTTTAATAAGATAACTAGATACAACACTAAATTCACCTACATTCATATTTTGTTCCATACAACACTCATTCCTCTCTCTCAGACTCCATCTGACATCATCAACACCCATAATCACATTAATCACATCATCATTTCATTTTAGTTTCATTTCAGCTCATTTTATTGTTTATTTCATTTTATTATCCTTGTTCTATTTTTCTCTGATCATTAGTCTAATTCTAGTAATAAATGAATTTTATTAACTATTTTCAGGCTTTTGTGTTTCATTGGTGAATAAACTTCCCTGGCGATCAAAAGATTCTAATTTCATAAATAATAAAGCATAATAACTTTATAAAACGTTACAATAAGACGTGTGACTTTGATGAAACCACGCTTCCCCGTGTGAATTCCACAATAGTATACGGCTACAGACCCAGAGACCGCACATTCATGCTTTCTGCAGATACACCGACATGTCCTACTCAGCCCTTTAGAATCCTGACTAGAACTTTCAGGGCTCTACAGGACCAAGCTCCTCCTTGTGTTACTGAACTGTTAAAGCCTTACGCTCCAACCCGAGCCCTCAGGTCCACCAACCAGAACCTCCTAGAAGTTCCAAAGACCAGATATAAAAGTTCAGGTGATCGCTCTTTCCAGGCTGTTGCACTTTGACTTTGGAATAAACTTCCTTTGTTTTCACATTGTTCTGACATTCTGGACACCTTTAGACAGCAAATATTCTGTCTCCATGTAGTCCTATAAGGTGTGTGTGTGTGTGTGTGTGTGTGTGTGTGTGTGTGTGTGTGTGTGTGTGTGTGTGTGTGTGTGTGTGTGTGTGTGTGTGTGTGTGTACTGCTCAAAAAAATTAAGGGAACACTTAAACAACACCATGTGACTCCAAGTCAATCACACTTCTGTGAAATCAAACTGCCCGCTTAGGAAGCAACACTTATCGACAATCAGTCTCACCTGCTGTTGTGCAAATGGAACAGACAACAGGTGGAAATTATAGGCAGTTAGCAGGACATCCCAAATAAGGGAGTGGTTTTGCAGATGGTGACCACAGACCACTTCTCAGTTCCTCTGCTTTCTGGCTGATGTTTTGGTCACTTTTGAATGCTGGCGGTGCTTTCACTCTAGTGGTAGCATGAGACGGAGTCTACAACCCACACAAGTGGCTCAGGTAGTGCAGCTCATCCAGGATGGCACATTAATGCGAGCTGTGGCAAGAAGGTTTGCTGTGTCTGTCAGCGTAGTGCAGAACGTTCTGCAACATCCTCCAGCATGACCGGTTTGGCAGTGGGTCAGTAATGGTGTGGGGGGCCACACAGCCCTCCATGTGCTCACCAGAGGTAGCCTGAATGCCATTAGGTACCGAGATGAGATCCTCAGACCCCTTGTGAGACCATATGCTGGTGCGGTTGGCCCTGGGTTCCTCCTAATGCAAGACAATGCTAGACCTCATGTGGCTAGAGTGTGTCAGCAGTTCCTGCAAGAAGAAGGCATTGATGCTATGGACTGGCCCGCCCGTTCTCCAGACCTGAATCCAACTGAGCACATCTGGGACATCATGTCTCCTCCATCCACCAACGCCACGTTGCACCACAGACTGTCCAGGAGTTGGCGGATGCTTTAGTTCAGGTCTGGGAGGAGATCCCTCAGGAGACCATCCACCACCTCATCAGGAGCATGCCCAGGCGTTGTAGGGAGGTCACACAGACACGTGGAGGCCTCACACACTACTGAGCCTCATTCTGACTTGTTTTATTGACATTACATCAAAGCTGGATCAGCCTGTAGTGTGTTTTTCCACTTTAGTTTGGAGTGTGACTCCAAATCCAGACCTCCATGGGTTGATAAATCTGATTTCCATTGATAATGTTTGTGTGATTTTGTTGTCAGCACATTCAGCTATGTAAAGAACAAAGTATTTAATAAGAATATTTCATTCATTCAGATCTAGGATGTCTTATTTTTGTGTTCCCTTTATTTTTTTAGCAGTGTATATTGGCATCAACTCTGGACTATTTAGACTTGGTCTTTTCTTTGAGTCAAGAGCAGATAGAGGTACTTTCTTTAGAAAAAGGATGAAATTGCGTCTTCTTCAACAGTGTATGGTGGACTTCCCCGTTGATTGACATCCATAATGGTGAGTATGTCACGTTGTTTGTTGTCCAATAGCACGTGGAGACAGTTTGAAAGACAACCGTTAGGTTTCGCCCCACGGCTGAGAGCCGTCAATGGGTAGTGGCTAGACTATATATTCACATAGGATGGCTTGTCAGACTAGGAGGATCTTGGTTCTGCAGCAGATTCAAAGAAAAGGAAACGCAGGTCATTCTTATAGCTGGGGTGACGATGACAGAGGAGTTCACGTGAATGTGTTTGTGGATTGATTGGTTCAATAGCTGTTTTACTTCAGAAGTGTAACTGAGGACTAGTTTTAGGTAACAGACCTCTAAACACACCACTGCATTCGCTGTTCAAGTAATCCTCAACTAGACTAACCTATTCTAGGACATCTGGGTTGTCCATGTGGACAGTTGAGCCTCAGGATGCCTCTTTGTTGAAGTAGCTTCTATCTAGGCCTCCATGGAGGCGTAAACCTGGTTCCACTGTGAACAGAGGCTCTGGTATGACACCCCCCACCCACCTGAGCTCTCCTGGTCAGAAGGTTCTTTGTTTACTTTCATTTGTACTTGAAAAGTAAAGTAGAAATAAGAAAGAACAAAGCAGATTTAAACTTCCCCTGAACAACAGCAATGTGCCTTTCTGAATTTCATGATTGTAGCAGACGGAGGAATATCAGAGGGCCTCTCACTCACCTTGACTGGAGCTGCTGTTTAGGACTTTAGACAGCCATAATCATACCAATCCACACAACTCTCCCCGTGATCCTACCAAGGACATTGATTACCACCACTTGGAAGGACTCTTAGAGGGTTGGAGACCAGTTCTTTATTCTCTGTGATAAATATAAAGATCTGTCCAAAACAAAGCCGATACGAGGTGTCCCAGGTCAGAGGCCTGATACATATGCATGTGTCCAACATCATGTATCACAGACTGGCTCTCAGGAATAATGGCAGTCACTCCTTCTCTGTTTGGTTTAGACTCAGCATTCATCGTCTCCAACACAAATCTTAATTAGTTTAAAAGACAAGGTCTATGATTTTTTTTAGCTATAACAACTAGATAGAGAAAATAATAATGGGCAGTACCACCACATTGCTGTCCATAAGAAAAGGCAAAAACAAACTACAAGTTCCTCTTTTTGAGTGTCAAGGCTGTGAAAGCGTTTCCTTTCAGGTCTCCTGTGAGGATTAAATATAAGCCTTTCAGTTTTCATCAGAAAGTTGTTCGCATTAATTGAACTTTGAAAAGGAAATTCTTAAAATACTCCTGAGACATAGTAACACACTATCCCAGGGTGTGCGTGAAGCAGATTAGCCTTGACTGGCAGCCTGTAGGTCTGAACAGTCCTAGTCCGCTGGTACCAATGCAGAAAGCAGCAAGGTGGAAAAAGTAGCAGTTACATAAAAGAGAGTAAAGTCATAGTGAGGCTCTCTATGCGTCTTCTATTCAGCGCCTCCTCTTCTCAACTACAGATCAGTTCACAGCTGTGAAGTAGGGAGGGCACCTTGAAATTGTTACTGTTTATTTGTTTGAAATATTTCTTTCCTCTCTTGTGTCCTTAAGACCACTGGGGGAAATTCCATTTATTTCCACTTCAATAGTTTGACCTCTGACCTCCAAACAGAACGTGACATCCTTTGACTGGATCCTCACAGCCAGGTGTGGTGATGGAAACCTCAAAGCTACTGCTGATTCATCTTACTCATTAACATTATTTAAAGTAAAGAATTCTTTTCAACACCTGGGTTAATTGCAGTTGTTGTTTTTGGTGAATAGCTAGAGATCAATGGAAGCAATAGACTCGCATCTGCTTAGTTTTCAGCTGTAAACACTGGAAAAGATAAAAACAGCTATGATCTGTTGTTTAATGTGTAATTATTTGATTCGTTCATGAACGTCACATCACTGTTTACATCACACCCTGGGGGGGGATGAGATGGGGCGCAGTGGCAAAGGCGAGGCTTCTGTACACATGTGCCGCCGGTCTCTCCGACCACCACCAAGCAAGGGGGTTAGGACCTTACAAATGCCATTTTTCAAAATGTAGCTTGCTTGAATGGCTTTTTCCAAGAAGGTACATTCCACCTTTATGTTTGACAGAAGAATAATAAGTAAATTATGAGACCATTTTGTCTGGTATCAGAAAGCTGTCAGGGGTATTTCAGCTAACTCCAACAATCAATGTGCTTTATACAAAACCTTAAATGTCATGCTCTCTCCTGTAACAGTTTTCTCCTCTGCCTCAAATGCTCTCTGTAACCAAATTCTTCAGTTTTTCTTAGAGAAGGTTGCCAAGATTAGAGCTCAGATTTCTCCTCCTTCCTGCACCCCTGTTCTGGTCACTCCTACCTTTTCAATAGCTTTGAAACCATTTCTCTTCCCTGTCTATAACAAACTATTGCCTCTATGAAACCTTCTGGTTCAACAGATGATGTAGTCCCACCTCATCTCCTGAAAGATGTGCTTCCTTTGATTAGCCAAAATGTACCGGACATAATTAATGGTAGTTTGACCTTGGATGAAGTTCCTCATGCCTTCAAACACGCTGTTGTACATCCAATTATGAAAAACCTGGTCTCGACCCAGTTGTTTTTTCCAACCTCCGTCCGATCTCCAAACTACCATTTCTATCTAAGGTGCTTGAAAAAGTTGTGCATGAACAGTTAACTCACCATCTACATGACCATCAGGTAATGGACATTTTTCAATCAGGGTTTAGGAACCAGCATAGTATTAAAACTGCTCATGTACGCGTGTTCAATGACATCTTTTTGGCCTTAGATTCAGGGTTCCATGTGGTTCTGGTTCTCCTAGATCTATCTGCAGCCTTTGACATGATCAACTATAGCATCCTGATCTCCTTAAAGATGGACGCTCAGGTTAACAACACAGTTAAATCCTGTTTCTATCACCTTGGGCGAATTTCCAAACTCGAGCCTATCCTGAGTAAACGTCACCTAGAATCCATGATCCACTCCTTCATTACATCCCGGCTTGACTACTCCAACTCCTGCCTTTATGGCGTTAGCAAAGCTGCTCTGTCCAGACTTCAGCTGGTTCAGAATGCAGCAGCAAGGTTCTTGACTGGAGCTAATAGAAGACACCACATTACATCAATTCTCCAATTTCTTCACTGGTTGCCGGTTCAATTTAGGATAACTTTTTAAAATTCTTCTTTTAGTTTATAAGTCCTTAAATGGTCAAGCCCCCTGCTATCTGAGTGTTTTGCTCCACCACTAACACCCTCCTCAAGCCCTCAGGTCTGCAGATCAGCTCCTCCTCATTGATCCTAGGGTACGTTTCAAGATCTGTGATGAAAGGGTCTTCCCTATATGTGCACCAAAACTCTGGAACACTTTGCCCCTCCAGGTTAGGCAAGTGCCTTTAATCACTGCTTTTAAATCTCGACTGAAAACACACTTCTTCTCCTTGGCTTTTAACTCTTAAACCTGGTTTTAGTTTTAAGTTGATACATTTTCCTCCTTTCCATCTTGATTGTTTAATTTTACATTTGTGTATTTTATGATTTTAATTGTCTGGTTTTTATTCCTTTCTTTTTAACTGTACTATTTATGTGATTTTTTAGCTTGTTGTTTTAATTGTGCAGCGCTTTGGTCGGCTGTAATGCTGTGTTAAAAGCTCTTAACAAATAAAGTGGTATGGTATGGCAGGGCTCTAGACTAACGTTTTGCACTGGTTGCACCGGTGCACCTAACTTTTCTCCTTAGGTGCACTGGCACAAACGTTAGGTGCACCCAAATTTTGGTCCACATTGCTTTTAATTAGTAGTAGACTTTATTTAACAGACACACTGGTCTAAAATACAAGGTAAAATGCATAAGATATATAAAATACATAAAAAACAATAAAATAGAAAAATAAAAGTACAATAAAATTTTTTACAATAAAATTGTAATATAAAAAACCCATATAATTAAGAAGAGAACACACAAACACGTCAACCAGTGCTTCCTAAAGCTGGATGAGTAGCGACAACAGCTCATAGTAGGATCAGTAATTGCTGAAATAATACTGTTAACTGAACCTTCTAGACGTTCTCGAAAAGTGAACATTAATTTTCTTAAAAGAGCTTTAAAAGTAAATACACCAGCAGTAACAAACAACTGGCTGGCACTCCCACCTCTGGATTTTTTAAGGAGAATTCTCAACGCATCATTGTAAGCAACATGCAGCTTCTGTAGAACGGGTGAAATGAAGTACACCCTCTCTGGGTTCTTTCAACTGGCTCGCCACCTAGCGTGACCTAGGATTCTTCCAAGGTCAAAGAATGGACAATCCGAGGATCCAATCACGAGGAGCTGGTCAAACTCACAGTTTGGTGATGTCCACTTTCAGATCCTTAAAAACCTGACCTAAAGATTGGTCAGAAAAATCCAAAAGTTCATAACGATCGTATTTGTTTCTGTTTCAAATCCAATTAATATTACGCTCACTTTCATATTAATTAGTTCAAATTGTATCAAATCATATTACATTAATTGTATTCTTTAAATGGCAACTCTTTTTTAAAGTGCATTCATACAACAACAAGTAACATTCAAGACAATTGGTATCACATAGTAATTTAAAGACATTAAAGACATTTGGCGTGCTATTATCTACCTATCTGCACCGGCTACAAGACAAGAGAGCACTAAAAATTTACCTTAAATCACTGTGAAATGTACATAAAACACTTTATATAACATATCTCGATCACCCATCATCATTTATAATGATTTCCAGAACAATTCACATAGCGCTAACATTCAGAGTCACAAAATGGCTGAACCCAAATTAGCAACGTTAGCATTGTTGCCAGGTACTGCTATTTTGATATATTTTCAGTTGTACAAGGTCTTTAAAGGAAAAGTTCGCTTTTTTAGACATTAAGTTTTATGTCTTCCTTCACCCACCCAGTGCTCTGTAAACTTTGACCCATTTCACACACACCCCCCTGCTCAGAGATTTTATGGGGAGAAGTGATTCAGAAAGGTAGTTCTGGCTAGTTTCGGGGGCGCTTTATCTGCGCCGTTTAGCCTCACAAAAGGATTAGCCTCTGAAAGCATGGCTAATTTGCATCTCACAAACAAAGAGAAAAAATTTACAACGTCACCTTACAACGGGACTATTTTTTGTCATTCGTATCCCTGCGCCGCTCCCCGCGGATATTAAACAGCGCTTTGTATGTCAGCTGTTTCACTGCCGAATGCCGAAAACATGTCAGACTCCGTCTCATCTGATGACGAATTTCATTTTAACACTATATCAGATGAAGAAGAAACTTATTTTACTACTAGGATATCTTTATGAGCCAAAGTACACGGATGAAGAACTGCATTTGCTACACAAAACACACACATCAACACAGATTGTTGACAAAGCTACTGCAGTCTATGATCAACCATCGGTGTAAAGATGATTGCATAAATAATGCGCTAAAATGCGAAGATGATTGCATGAATACGGCAGACATAGCGGAATAAATATTTTTTTAAAAACAAAACTTTCCCAGATTTCTGGTACGGCCGAACTCTTCAAAAACAGTCTTTCACTTTTCCCGAACTTTTTCCTGATGTAATCATCCTCTTTGAAGTGTGCACTGCACAAACGAAAGGTTTTGACTCGTTCCAGCCGAGAATCCTTGGAGTAGCCGATTGCTAAAAGCCACTGATGCCTTAGAGAAACGTCCTTAGCAGGAAAAGTGTCAAACCGAAAAGGTGATCCTGTAACATCCTTATTGTTACAACCCGGGAACCTGCAGGTACGCACCATGGCTCGATATATTTAAGAAAAACTACTTTTAAGTGAATTTAGAAGTTGTTGTTTCACTCATACAGCTAGGATTAGCAGCCAGACACGAGCCCGTTCTATAGCTGCGGGGAGCGGCGCAGGGATACGAATGACAAAAAATAGTCCCGTTGTAATGTGACGTTGTAATTTTTTTCTCTTTGTTTGTGAGATGCAAATTAGCCATGCTTTCAGAGGCTAATCCTTTTGTGAGGCTAAACGGCGCAGATAAAGCGCCCCCGAAACTAGCCAGAACTACCTTTCTGAATCACTTCTCCCCTGAAAATCTCTGAGCAGGGGGGTGTGTGTGAAATGGGTCAAAGTTTACAGAGCACTGGGTGGGTGAAGGAAGACATAAAACTTAATGTCTAAAAAAGCGAACTTTTCCTTTAAGACTTCGGTACTAAGTTCTTCAGTGACTTAATAATCATGTCTTAAACAAGCGGTAAGTTTAGCTACGCTTCACTCACCGTTGAGCCAAATGTTTGGTTTTTCTGAGGCGTCACTCGCAACCAGCAGCAACGTGCGGCAGCGACAAACTCTACAAATCACAAACATGCCGAATTCGCCACGGTTAGATATCAAATAACTTAGATAGTTGGTTGAATCAGTTTGAGGTAAGTATTTTGGTTTCTTACCACAAGGATGGCAAAATATTGAGAGTTAGCGATGTCAGTGGCTATCGTATCTTGTTCCGACTCACAGGAAGTGACACCGGAAATGAACTGGGGCATAGTCATCAGAGGCTATTCAAGCTCTATGATTGGTCAAAATTCTCACAAAGGATAGTGGGATTTGTAGTGAGATTATGCTCCTAGCATACTGCTGTGAGGTAGGACACAGCTCATACAAAAATGTTTTTGAAGGCTTCAATCCCATCAGAGTCAAATGAATTCATGGCCAACAACTCAATTTTATCCTGACTTGAAGGTTTAATTTTTACAGCAAGGAAATGCAGTAGTTCATCCTCTAAAAACTGACCTGTCATCAATTGTCCTGCGTATCTCAGGTTTTACTCAAGAAAGAGCAGGAGTTGCTGCAACAGCACCTGCTGTGTCCACCATTCTTAAAGCATTGTTTTAAATTAATCTCAGTATTTCTTGTTTTTTCAACTTTCTAAATTTTTTCTGAATTTTAACTCATTCACTGCCAATGATGACTTTAGTCGTCATTTCGCTTTTTTTACGGGGAAGGCGTCGGAACGAGGCGTCGGAACGAGGCGTCGGAACGAGGCGTCGGAACGAGGCGTCGGAACGAGACGTCGGAACGAGACGTCGGAACGAGACGTCGGAACGAGACGTCGGAACGAGGCCCCGCACCGTGAGAGCAAACATCACGTGTCTAAAGCAGATCTTCATCCATGTATGTCACACATCACGTGTTCAGGAAGCGGAAAATCACTGGATTTCGAGTTTGTTTTGGGACGTTGCTGTGAAAAAAACGATGCGCCAACCGGAAATGCTTCTGGAGCGGCGGTTGGGCACCAAATTGTGAACGAACGGATAACGCTAGAAATATGGCGATTCTTCCTGAAGTAAGAAGTGAGTCTACTCTTTCTTTTGATAGTTTTGGCGTTTACATGATCATAGAGCACAATGTTCTGTGACTCTTCAAAAAACAGTAAAAACGCTCAAAAACGCTGGCAGTCAGGGGCTTTCTGATCAGAAAACGGCTGGCATTGAATGAGTTAATTGTGACATTTTTAAGTTGGATGCTATAGGCTGCATTGGATAAGTAAAGCAGATAAAAGATATTTTTTCTGTGTTCTGTGTTTCTTTGCCTGAGCTAACCAGACTAGTTAACTCTATGAAGACATCTGCACGCCCCCTCGACATCTTACCCTCATCTTTGTTTAAAAATGCTTTTCAGTCCATCAGTCCCAGCATGCTCTCTATAATTATTGCTTGCCTGGTTTCTGGTCAGGTCCCTGCTTATTTTAAGAACACTGTAATCCACCCGCTTCTTAAAAACCCAATCTTGATCCATCTCTCCATAGCAGCTTCAGACCCATCTCTAAACTTCCGTTCATCTCCAAGATCTTGGAAAAGGTTGTGGCTAAACAACTCACCGCTGCTCTTGATGAACATAACTATCTGTGATAGTTTCCAGTCAGGTTTCCGTAGAGCTCATTCTACGAAACAGCTCTTCTCAGGGTCTCTAATGACCTTCTGACTCAGTGATGCAGGGGAATGTTCTGTTCTGGTTCTGCTGGACCTGACTGCAGCCTTTGACACTGTTAACCATCACTTGCTACTGGATAGGCTGAGAGACTGGGCAGGCCTTTCAGAAACTGCTCTAGAGTGGTTCTCTCTTATCTGTCTGAGCGTTCCTTCTCTGTGGTCATCTCCAAGTTTCGGTCCTCCACCACCTCTCTCACCCATGGTGTCCCACAAGGTTCTGTGCTGGGGCCTCTACTGTTCCTCCTTTATCTGCTTCCTCTTCAGCACATTCTGGGCTCTTTTAAAGGAATCTACTACCATCTTTAACCAGCCCCGGTGGCCTAGTGGTAGAGTGTCCGCCCCGGGACTGGGAGATCAGGGTTCGATTCCCGGTCGGGTCATACCAAAGACTTTGAAAAAATGGGACCCAATGCCTCCTCGCTTGACACTCAGCACTAAGGGGTTGGATTGGGGGGTTAAACCACCAAATAGTTCCCGAGCGCGGCCACAGCTCCCCACCATGGGGATGGGCCAAATGCAGAGATGTAATTTCACCAGTGTGTGATGACATCCAACTGTACATCTCCTTCAAGCCCCATGCAACAGCTGTTTCACAGCTGCTTAGACTCCATTAAAACCTGGATGGCTGGGAGCTTTCTACAGCTGAATGAAGACCAGACTGAGATCCTCATCTGTGTCCCAGACAAGCTGGTTCCCAAAGTCAGAGACTCTCTTGGTCAGCTTGCTTCTCACACCAAACCCTCTGTCAGGAGTCTTGGTGTGACATTTGACCCAGCTCTCACCCTGGATTCTCATGTCAGTTCTCTTGTTTGCTCTTCCTTCTTCCATCTCAGGAACATTGCTAAGCTGAGTCCCATTCTGTCCTGCTCTGAACTTGAGCTTGTTCTCCACACCTTCATCTCCTCACGCTTAGACTGTTGCAACTGGCTTTTCACTTCTCTGATCAGAACCTCCCTGAATCATTTACAGGTGGTTCAGAATACCTGTGCTCGGCTTCTGACCAAGTCCTCCAAACACACCCACGTCACCCCGCTCCTCTTCCAGCTTCACTGGCTGCCAGTTAACTTCAGGGTTCATTTCAAGAAGGGCATGACCTGGTTCTCCCAGTGACCAGTGGGTGTGATGAACGCCGTTTTCCATTCATCCCCCGCTTTAATACGGACCAGGTTGTAGGCGCTCCTGAGATCTAACTTGGTGAAGATCCGCACCTGACATATTGAGTCCAGAGCTGTTGTGAGCAGTGGCAGGGGGTGACGGTCCCGGATGGCTATATTGTTCAGTCCCCTGTAGTCTATGTATGGATGGAGGCCTCCCTCCCTCTTCTTCACAAAGAAGAATCCAGCAGCCCCTGGAGAAGAGGAGGGTCAGATGAACCCTTGCCGAAGGGCCTCGCTAATGTACTCGTCCATGGCCTGGGTCTCAGAGGGAAAGAGAGAAAACAGACGGCCCCTCGGGGGGTAGTCCCTGGTTGTAGCTGTATTTCCATGTCGTATGGGTGGTGCAGTGGCAGAGCAGTGGTCCTGATAAGGCGGCAGCAGATTTGGTGGTGAAGGGCTGGAACCTCGGGTCGGACCGGCCGCCAGAACGGACGGTGGAGACAAGTGGGCCAAACAGTGGGTCCCCCAGCCTAATAGGCGGTTCTGGGACCAGGAGATCTGGGGATCGTGGAGGCGAAGCCAAGGAAACCCCAGGGTTAATGGAGAAGAGGGGGCTGAAATGACCAGGATGTGAAGGGTTTCATGGTGGCCTTTGATGGTCATCTGTGTAATGTTTCTTGAATTAATCCAGACATTCCATGTTCTTTGCAAAAGCTCTTTATTTTCCTCCTCACCAGCTGTGTATCATCCCCCTAATCAACATTCCTCTCCCCTTAAATAGATTCTCCTAGACCTCAAGTATCACTGCCCCCTAGTTGGCAGAGACAAAATAGTTATCACTACATCCCCCTTATTTCCCACAGCTTTTTTTTAAATTAACAGTCCCATGCACTGTTAAAGAGTCAGCCTATCTGGAGGCTTAATGATGCGAGTTGTCCTCCTGAGCCCACAGGATACAGGCTCAGTCCCAGATGTGGCTCCCTCTGCTGACGGGATACAGTCCGGCACAGCTACCCTTGCTGACAAACCAGGCTATGCAGTAGACTCAAGGAACTATGAGAGGAACTATCATCAGGGTCCTGTCCCTGAAGAGTCTCTTGAGTCTTCAACAAGCTACGACGGTTACGCCTCAATGTCTGGCCATCTTCAGTCCTGACCACATAGGATCTAGGACCGACTGCCTCCAAAACAGCAGCTCTCTTACACCAAAGGTCGGAATCTTCAACTCTCACTGTGTCATTCCTGACCAGCGGCTCCAGACATCTGATTGACCTGTCATAATTCCTCTTCTGTCCCACCTGCAGGTATTTTTTTCTTAACCCCAGATCCCGGGGTACCCCCTGATGGGCGATGAATGGGAGAGTGGTTCTCAATCGTCGTCCCATCAGAAGCTCCACAGGTGACACCCCATGTTCAAGTGGTGAGGCTCTATAACTCAACAGGGCCAAGTTGGGGTCTGCATTGCTGTCTTTCACCTTCCTGAGAAGTTGTTTCACAATCTGGACTCCTTTTTCAGCCTTCCTATTGGACTGAGGATAAAGTGGGCTCCAGGTGACATGTAGGAAATCATAAGCCACGGCAAACTTATGAAACTCTTGGCAGTTGTAACATGGCCCATTGTCACTGTAAACAACTTGAGGGATCCCCTGGCGGCCAAAAATAGATTTCAAATGTGAAATCACAGTAACAGCTGAGATATTGGGGAGAACCACCACCTCTGGCTAATTTAAATAATAATCAATCACCAGCAAGTAATGTCTTCCATCCAAATGGAACAAATCAGTTCCCACCTTTTGCCAAGGTTCCTCCAGTAGATCAGTGAGCACCATTGGCTCTTTAGATTGTGTCATCTGATACTTCAGACAGGTCCCACATCCCAAAACCATTCTATCAATATCAGTGTTAATTCCTGGCCAATAGACCGCTGACCTTGCTTGTCTTTTACACTTTTCCTGGCCAAGGTGTCCTTCATGCAGCTTCTTCAGAATCTCAGGTCATATAGACGATGGAATTATTATTCTATTTCCTCTGAGTAAAAGTCCATCAACAACACTTAGTTCTGCTCTGATGTTAAAGTATTGCTGACATTCCCCTTTTGGCCATTCACCATGCAGTTTACTCGTAACTCTCTGGAGCATTTCATCCCTTGCAGTTTCATCAGCAATCTGTTTTGATTTTCTTCTCAAATCCATACACAAGACCCAAGCACTCCTTTTCTATTTGTGCATAACGACCTACAGTTGCGGTCATTGCTCTTGATGCATATGCAACTGGCCTCCAGCTTTCTCCATCATGCTGCAGGAGTACTGCTCCAATCCCATTGGTTGATGCATCTGTGGATATCTTTGTTTGTTTTTTGGGATCATAAAACATCAGGACCGGTTCAGTGGTAAGAATGTGCTGAAGTTGCTTCCACACATCATCATGTTTACTGGTCCACCTGAACTCCTGTTTCTCATGCAGCAACTGTCTCAGATGCAAGGTGTTTGAAGACAGATTGGGAATGAACTTTCCAATGAAGTTAAGCATTCCAAGAGCTCGAAGAATTGCTTTTTTTATTTTCAGGGCGAGGCATCTCCAGGATTGCTTTTATTTTACTGTCATCTGGCTTGACACCCGCCCCAGACAGTTGGTCTCCAAGGAAAACTATTTCTCTGACACCAAACTGGCATTTTGCTCTATTGAGTTTCAACCCATCTGCACGGATTCTCTGTAGCACTCTAATGAGTCTCTCATTATGTTGCTCCACAGTCACTCCCCAGACGATGATGTCATCCACATACACCCGTACCCCTTCAAGCCCTTCGATGATGTACTCCATGGTTCTATGAAATACTTAAGGAGCTGATGTAATTCCAAATGGCATCCTCAGAAACTGATACCGCCCAAAGGCAGTATTAAAGGTATAATATTGGGTGCTTTCCTCATCCAACTTGATCTGCCAGAACCCTTGGGATGCATCCAATTTGGAAAACAACTGTGCACCAGACATTTCACTTAATATTTCCTCTCTGGTAGGAAGTAAGTAATGCTCCCTTTTTATGTTGTCATTCAAATCCTTAGGATCCTTACAGATCCTCAGGTCACCATTAGGCTTAATGACACAAACCATGGAATTAACCCACTCTGTAGGATCCTCCACCTTCCGGATGACTCCCAATAGGGTCATTCTGTCAAGTTCCTGTTTCAGTTTGTACCTCAGGGCACCTAGAACTCACCTAGGAGCATGAACAACAGGTGTGGCATCTTCTTTAAGATGTATTTTATAGGTGAAGGACAAGGCTTCAAACCCCTCAAAAACATCTGGGTACTGGCACATAATAGTTTCAATTCTGCTTTGTGGATCACCGTTGATACAATAAACTCTGTGGACCAACCCCAGCCTTTCACATGCTGCATCTCCGATCAAAGAATTATGACCTTCTGGCACAACTATAAACATCAAGCATGTGTTCTTTACCTTTAACATGTACTGTAAGTTTGCATTTGCCTTTGGTGATGATGGATTGTCCATTGTATGCTTTGAGGGTACTTGATGATGGACAAATGAGCGGCTTCACATCCATGGCTTCAATATCACGCTCACTTATTAAGTTAGCCCTCGACCCAGTGTCCAACTTCAAAGGAAGGACGGTTCCATTCACAAGCAGGGGCACTGTCCATTTATCCACCTTCACATCATTCACGCTGCTTGTCACAGCAGATGGGGACACGTCTGCATCACGTTCCACCAGGCCCACAAAAAAAGTCTCGCCCAGAGAAGCTTCCTCCACAGTGTGTACAGGTCCAGACTTTTCCGGTTTCGTCTTAGAAAAGCAATATTTTGCAAAATGATTAAGTCCTTTACAACTGCTACATATCTTGCCAAATGCGGGACATTGTCGCATTGCATGTCGAGTCCCACATCTTCGACAGGAAAAAAATCTCTCTTTGTCTTGGCCGCGTTTCTGCTGGTATGAAACTGCGGCAACAGCTGCAACATCATGCTCAATGCCCAGCTCCCTCACGCCATCTCCAAAAGTTTTCACATGGTGCAGGGCTGTTTCACATGCATGGCATATATCCACAGCTTTACTCAACGTAAGGTCAGTCTCTCTCAGCAGCCTCTCTCTCACTTTTTTATCATGTATTCCAAACACAACTTGATCTCTGATCAGTGAATCCTGAAGAACTCCAAAGTTGCATGTTCTCGAATTTAACTTCTAATCTGTTAGAAAGACATCAAAGCTTTCATCCTGCTGCTGCAAACGTGCACGAAACATGTACCTCTCGAATGTCTCATTTTTCTTTGGTGAGCAGTGCTCGTCAAACTTCTGCAACACAGTGTCAAACTTGTACCGGTCCTCCTCATCCTCAAAGGCAAAGGTATTGAACACCTCCACAGCACGAGGTCCAGCAACAGTATAAGTAACAGGGCAATCTTGCGCACATCAGGCTTGCTATCCAGTCCAACAGCCTGCAAATACAGCATGAAGCGCTGCTTGAACAAACGCCATTCACAATCCATGGTGACCCCACTCCTGGTACCATGTAATGTTTCTTGAATTAATCCAGACGTTCCATGTTCTTTGCAAAAGCTCTTTATTTTCCTCCTCACCAGCTGTGTATCATCCCCCTAATCAACATTCCTCTCCCCTTAAATAGATTCTCCTAGACCTCAAGTATCACTGCCCCCTAGTGGGCAGAGACAAAATAGTTATCGCTACAATCTGGATGGACTGGGTTCAATGTTGGACTGGGTAAGGCTGGAGGGGCCGACCGTCCACCGAGGTCACGGGGATTACGTGTTCCAGGCAGGTTAGAGGAATCCATAGGCATTGGGCCAGATCCACATCAATGAAGTTGTCCGGTGCCCCTGAGTCGACCAGAGCATCGACTTGGTCAGAGTCCTCACCATGAAGGAGGGTCACAGGAAGGAGGAGTCGAGTTGGGGGGGCAGGACACGACGCGGACTGAGTTCCCCCAATGCTCAGCGGGTGCCGTCTTTTCCCGGCCGCAGCGGGCAGTCTAGGCAGCGGTGGTCGGGGGAGCCGCAGTAGGCACAACGGCCTTCGTGCCACCATCTCTCTCTCTCTCTCTTATGGTGGGAGGCGGCCCAGATGCATCGGCTCTTCCACTGAGGAGGTGGAGGGGTAGCCCGGAGGTTGAGTGGGTGAACGAAGAGGAGGTCCTGGAGTTTCAAGAGGCCAGGCCGGGACTCAAGGCCGAACCAGAACCCTCTGATCAATCTGCAGAGCGAGGTCTGCAATGCCATCCAGCCATCATTTCTTCCCGGACATAAGGTGCCAGACCCTCCTAGAAAACAGCCCAGGGGGCGGAGTCCTCCCACTGAAGCCTGGCGGCGATGGTGCGGAACTCCAAAACATAAGCACACACAAATCGCTCTCGTGGCGAAGTTTCAGGAGGCGGGCCTCAGCTCCCACTTCGCTACTAGGTGGAAAAAGGTTTTCCTGAGGGCGGCCACAAAGGCGGCATAGTCATTGCAGGCTGGGGATTTGGAGTTGTAGAGAGCGGCAGCCCATTCCTGGGCTTGACCGGAGAGGAGAGAGGTGAGTTGCGCAACACAGGAGCAGGCCGTGGGGTACTTTTCCTGCTGGCACCCTTACAGCATGTTCAGGGTAGCTAGCAGGCCATCGGGGCTCCCGTCCGACCCGTTCCATTTATCCGAAAGGCTCCTCTCTAGCTGGGGAGTGGACTCGCTGTTGTAGCGTGTTGAGGGCGGTGGATAATTGAAGGGTGAGATCAGACAAGGAGTTTACCTTGGTGTTGAGGCGATCCACCAGAGCATGAAGCTGGATAACTTCGGCTCTCATCTGCTCAAACTCAGCAGGGTTAATGGACTCAGTCATCCTGTCAGACTGGTCGAGTGACTGGTAGGAGTTGAGCTGTAGCGTGAGTGGCTAACCCAGATGCGGAAGGAACGAGCGTTGGGATGAAGCCGACACACGGTTTAATATAGGAACACCCCAGCATAACCCGAAGGGAAACAGGAACGCTGTGATGTTCCAGAAAAGAAAAGGTAGACCTATTCGTTAGCTGCGATTGAGCTGGTCGGCTCGGAACTCTGATCATAGATCCAAAGAAATGATGACCGAGTGATGGGAAGGGAAGGAGACTTCCTTATATAGTCGAGGTTGGTGACGTAGGTGGGGAATGATGGGAATCCCGGCAAGGGGCTGCTGGGAGTTGCAGTCCTAGGTGGATGCCGGTTGGCTGGAGGAGGATGGTCTAGAGCAGGTGTGGCCAACCCGCGGCTCTCGAGCCTCATGCGGCTCTTTGCCTGGTTTCATGCGGCTCTTAGGGCGCACTCACATTAGGGCCATTCGAACCATGCTGTGCCCAGGTATGATTGGGGAGAGTGTGGCAGTTTGCCAGTCCTGGTTGTTTTTTTCTTCTCGTCTTTTACATGCTTCCATATGTCTCTAAGCCTCTTTTATAAAACAATGCCGCCAATTTGCCGCAACGCCGATGCGGCATCAGGGAGCGTGAGGTCGTTTATAAGAGCTCAGACCGTGGCGGTAATGTTGCGCAATCATGTCCGTTTTATATAAGATTACGCGATGGCGGCAAAAAGGAGGTATGGGGGCGGTCTCTACGCTGTCGCGGACTTCCGTGTATTTTGGACATAACTTGCTTTTTATTGCGATCGAAGCAGCGCTCCTTAAGTTTTTATTTTATCAACCAGCTACAGGTGTGTGTCCTCCACCATCCCTGTGAGCTGTCAGATGATCTGAGCTGCAGATCTAACGGAGAGAAGCTCCCTGAGCACCGCATCGGTCCAGTTTATCATCTCAGCTGGTTCTGTTTACAAATGTGAAACTTAAGCGCGTGTTTACTTTCATTTTTAATATAGTTCCCAGCCGGAGC
>SSNS01000047.1:2747298-2817298 GCA_006937985.1 Aphyosemion australe
GGTGTGTCTTATAAAAAAGCGCGTCTTTAAAAAGGGGGGCGTGACTCGCTCAGGTGTGTCTGATTGCCCCGCTGACAGTGAGAGGGAGAGACTGACAAAAGGCAGGATGAAAAAACTAAGGAGTTTTGGGGGAAAAAAAGGAGAACAGCTGTGAAAGTGACAAAACGGAGGACCCCCTTGAAAACGAGATGTATCATCTCAAGGGGTTAATCCTCTTTATATATGTTAAATAAATAAATAAATAAAATACATCCGCACACATGCGCTTAACCACAGGCAATTCAAGAATCTCATCGCTGAGCTGGACCAAGGGCTTCCAGGTGACCTGCCGCTACACTCCACTGTGAGGTGGTTGTCAAAAGGCAAGGTACTTTCTCGCTTCTTTGAGCTTTTGGATGCCGTGAAACTGTTCATGGAAGAGAAGGACAAGGACTATCCAGAGCTCTCGGACCCCAAGTGGATTATGGATCTGGCCTTTTTGGTTGACATGCTGTGTCACTTGGACAGACTGAACCTGACCCTGCAGGGTACGTTAAAAATCCTGCCTGACCTGGTGCAAAGTGTGTTTGCATTTGTCAATAAACTGAAGCTGTTCAAGGCGCATACTCAAAAAGGAGATTTAACGCATTTTCCCACTCTGCTAAAAGCCAGTGGGCAAGTCACCAGCACTGCCCTGAATAAGCAAAGAGCCAGATATGCATCACTGATTGAAAACCTGCACGACAGCTTTGTGACCCGGTTCCGTGATCTACAACTGAAAAGACCACAGATTACGTTCCTCGTCGACCCATTTAATGCGGAGACGGACTGTTTGAAAGCCCCACTAGTCACAGATGAGGCTGCGGCTGAGTTGGAGATGATCGATCTTTGTGAGGAAGACCAACTGAAACCTGCTTTAAGGGAAGGGACCATAGAGTTCTGGAAAAGTGTGCCAGTGGAAAAATACCCCAATGTCAAACGGGCTGCGCTTAAGATACTGTCAATGTTTGGGTCAACATACGTCTGCGAGTCTGTATTTTCTACCCTGAAACACGTGAAATCAAAGCATCGATCTGTTCTGACTGACACCCATGTGAGAGAATTGCTTCGAGTTGCAACAACGGAATACCAACCAGATTTGAAGTTGATTGTTCAAGGCAAGGAATGCCAGAAGTCCCACTGAGCAACATGCACAGTAAAAGGAAAACTATTGTGGACTAATGTGGACTTAGTTGAACTGAGAGTTTGTGAAAGTGTGCGACAGTGCACACTGTACACAATGTTCATTGTTGAAAATTACTTTATTATGTTTGTGTGTGACATTTACAATAAATCTGGCTGAGCAGAGGTCTCTCTCTCTCTGTGTGTCTGTGAGAGAGGAAGGGATGGGTCATGTTCAAGTGTGCCCATGTTAATGATGTGGCTCTTTGCTGCAACGCAGTAAAAAAAAGTGGCTCTTGGTCTCTGACGGGTTGGCCACCCCTGGTCTAGAGGTTGAGACTCTGACAATGCTAGCGCGTACCTGCTAACGCTACAACTATGATGAACAAATTTAAACAATAGTCTGATATGGCGTAAAGTTAAAGCCTACACTAACCATTAGCTCAAATACACAAATGATAAAATCCGCTTTTGTTCAACTCTCATCTTCAGTTAGCTATTATTTTACAGACTGACATAACTTTGACTTAGCATTAAAGCTAGCGCTATATTAGCCGATGGTAAACACAGCAAACAATAATTTGCACTATAGTCCTTTTATTTTAATTTAATTTAAAAATCAGTTATAGACAGTTTTCAAAATACAATCGATTACTTAGTATTTAAAGTCCCAAGTCATCATCACACATGAAATTACATCTCCGCATTTGACCCATCCCCGTGGTGGGGAGCGGTGAGCTGCAGCTGTGGCCGCGCTCGGGAACTATTTGGTGCTTTTTAAAGCAAATAAAAAGATCGAGAACCTTAAAGAGGATATACAGCGACTCTCTGCTGAACTACAGAAGAAAGAAATGCTGCTGGATAGATTTAGAAAACGTATCCCTACACTGACCAGTCACATTGTCAGTAAATTTGAAAAAGAGACACCAATGAAGAACCCTCTGCTCCAAGACACCATTGCTTGGGACCCTGCTGTATCACGACTACCAACTTCCAGCTCTACCCCAGACCCATCTTCATCTTGGTCTGAGGTCGTGGTACGTGGCCGTAGGAGATCCCCTGTTGCTGGTCCCATCCCTCCACCTGACCTTAGTCTATCAAATCGCTTCTCTCCTCTTGCTGATGATCAGGCAGCTGATCTCACCAAGCTCCTTCCTTCCACTCAACCACCTGAGGATCAAGCAGCTGATCTCTCCAAGCTCCTTCCTTCCACTCAACTACCTAATGCCATCGAGCAGGAGCCTGTGGTTCGTAAGAAGCAGCCTACAAAGTCTAATGTCCCCAGGACCTCAACGTCCACTGCCTGACGCAAAATACTGAAGGATGCTGTGTCTCGACACTCCGCTGGACCAACTACCCCAGCTCAGGATGTGAGCCCCTCCACTACGAACCCTTCACCTCCTACCCTCCAGTCCTCTGGCTCCACAGGAAAACAAACCCAGAATCCTCCACTACTCCAAAGGAACCCAAACCCAGAATCATCTGCACCTCGTCCACTGTTTTCAGTGTTTTCACCTACCACTTTGCTGGTAGGTGACTCAATAATCAGGGATGTCCGCTTCTTCAATGTCATGACGAGATGTTTTCCATCAGCCACCGTCCCTGCTATGCTGGATATACTTCCTGGTCTGCTGAGCTCCATCCCAGCTTCAGTTAAAAGAGTGATCATTCACGTGGGATCAAATGATGTTACACGTCGTGAGTCTGTCATCACACAGCAGCATTTTAACCATCTCTTTGACATCCTGAAGAGCAGTGGAATGTCTGTTTTCATCTCTGGCCCAATTCCCACAGTTTCTCGTGGATGTGGAAGTTTCAGCCGCCTGCTCTCTCTCCATTCCTGGCTCCAGTCTGCTTGCAGGTCCTTCAGTTTTGGTTTCATTGATAACTTCAACCTGTTTTGGGAGCGGTTTTCTTTTTTCAGGCGAGATGGTGTACGCCCTAACCGACATGGCTCGACCATGCTAACCGCTAACATCAGGTATGCTGTGCAGTCCCATAGATATACATCTATGGTGGATTCCTTTTCACAGACATGACGGTCCATATCCCAGCCATCTACACCTTCTTCGGCCATCGCTTGCACCACCACTCCAAACAACATTGCCCTCTATAGTCCTCCCCCAATGCAACCATCATCTGTATGCCTTCCAAGGGTCACTGTCCCCACAATTTTATCTTCTGCTGACAGACCTGAAAGTTTTCCTATTCCAGTTCATTTATCATCCTGCAAGGATATAAACTGTTTTTATGGCCGGAGAACCCAGAAACGCACTAGATGCTTACGACCCATCCCTCTCCAACAGGTTAAGAAGACAAATGATCTCCAAGATTCAGTTCAGTGTGCTCTTTTAAATGCCCGTTCCATTTCAAACAAATCCTTTATTTTAAATGAGCTGTTCATCAAAGAGGGCTTAGAATATTTATTTCTCACGGAGACGTGGCAGGAAGATGGAAATTTTGTGCATTTCAATGAACTCTGTCCACCAGATTGCTCTGTGTTTACCACACCACGCCCGTCACGTCGTGGTGGAGGTCTTGCTGTGATCTTTAAGGACAAACATGTCTGTAATTTGATGAAAAGTGGCCCTTTTACTACTTTTGAATGTCAGGTCATCAAAGTTGGATTACAAAATGTTTTTCACTGTATTTTAATTTATCGACCTCCCGGTCCAGCTGGCCCCTTTCTCTCTGAATTTGCTGAATTCTTATCATCAACGCTCAAACTAGAAAAGGTTTTAATTCTTGGTGACTTTAATTTACACATTGATGACGCTGCTTGTAGCACAGCAGTAGAGTTCATATCTATTACAGAGTCTTTTAACTTTGAACAGCACGTTTCAGGCCCCACACATAAAATGGGTCATACTCTGGATCTGGTGTTTTCTCTAGGACTAAACATCAACCATTTACATGTTGAAGAGTTTCATGTGAGTGACCACAGCTGCATTCTCTTTAATGTCCAGTCTATCATTAATCCTGTCCCTCACAAACTGAAATCAGAAAGACGCATCATTAATCAGTCAGCAGTGGATAGATTTTCTGCATTATTTGACAGCAGCTTAGTTCATGGTGATGATCCAAACTCCTTTATCCATTCCCTTAATCAGCAATGTTCTTGTATCTTAGATAACGTGGCTCCGGTTAGACAAAGCACTGGGTCTCACAGAAGAAAAAGTCCTTGGATGAATGAAAATATTTATAGTCTCAGAAGGACATGCCGCCAAGCTGAGAGGCGTTGGAAGTCAACTAGATTAGAGGTTCATAGGCTGCATTTTAAGGAACTCATAACATCTCTGAATGAGATGATCACAAACTCCAGGGCTGTTTACTTTGCTCAGCTGATTTCCTCAAACAAAAATAATTCTAAAGTCTTGTTCGACACCATAAACCAGATTGTTTCACCTCACGCCCCTCACATGCCTGTATTCTCAAGGTCTGACTGGAACAACTTTCTTGCATTCTTTGAGAATAAAATCAGAAATATCAGGGCAAGTTTTTCCACCCCCATCCTCTTCCCATTCTCCCATCCAACCACCTCCCTCCCAATCATGGTCCTTCTTTACTCCTGTAAATCTCCAGGACATCTGTCTCATTCAGAAAAACATGAAACCGACTTCCTGCCCTGTTGATTTTCTCCCAACCACTTTGCTTCTTAAGGTCTTTGACCAAATTGGCCCATGCATTGTGGATTTTATTAACCTATCTCTCCAATCTGGCTCTGTACCTTCTGTTTTCAAACATGCTGTTGTTGAACCGATCCTTAAAAACCCAGTTTGGACTCCTCTCAGCCTAATAATTACAGACCCATTTCTAAATTGCCCTTTATCTCTAAAAGAAAAAGTTGTGGCCGATCAACTGATTACTTTTCTGGAACTTCACAACAACTTTGATAAATTCCAATCTGGTTTTGGTAAAACTCATTCAACAGAAACAGCTTTGCTTAAAGTTTCCAGTGACATCATGATGGCTGCAGACAACGGGGAATTTACAGTCTTAGTATTGTTGGATCTTTCTGCAGCTTTTGACTCTGTTGATCACAGCACCTTAATTAACAGACTTCATGACTTGGTGGGAATCTCTGGAACTGTTCTAGACTGGTTCAGATCGTACCTTTCTAACAGAAGTTTCAGTGTCTGCATAAACCAAATCATGTCAGATTCCACAAACCTGTTCTGTAGGGTACCCCAAGGCTCTGTTTTAGGTCCACTCCTGTTTTTATTATATATACACCCTCTTGGACAGATAATTGATGCTTTTCATGATGTCTCTTATCACCTATATGCAGATGACATTCAGCTGTACTGCTCCTTTAAGGATTCTGAGTTCTATAAACTGGCTGAACTACTAGAGTGCCTATCAGCGATCACTAGCTGGCTAGAAGATAACTTCCTTCAGTTAAACTCTGAAAAGACTGAATGTCTGATCATTGCCCCTGAGAGCATGGCTCCTCTGATTAGTCAACAACTTGGTCATTTAGCTTCTGCTGTCAAGTCAAACTTGAGAAATTTGGGTGTTGTCTTTGACCAATCAATGTCTCTTGAAGGCCACTCAAAAACGCTGGTCAGAAACTGTTTCTATCATTTGAGAAATATCTCCAAACTTCGAAGGTTGGTGTCAAAACATGAACTTGAAATGGTTCTCCATGACTTTATCTCCTCCCATCTAGATTACTGTAACACACTTTTCACATGTTTTAACAAAAAAGCCCTTGAGCGCCTTCAGTTGGTCCAGAACTCTGCAGCGAGGCTCCTAACTGGAGCAAACAGAGAGCTCACATCACTCCTATTCTGATGTCTCTGCACTGGTTACCCATTAACTTTAGAATTCAATTTAGGATCCTTACTATAACATACAGGGCTCTACATGGCCAAGCTCCTCCTTATGTTACTGAACTGTTAAAGCCTTATGCTCCAACTCGAGCTCTCAGGTCCACAAACCAGAACCTCCTAGAAATTCCAAAGACCAGATATAAAAGTCGAGGTGATCGCTCTTTCCAGGCTGTTGCACCCCGACTTTGGAATGAACTTCCTTTATCCTTACGAGTTACTGACAGTCTGGACACCTTTAGAAAGCAGCTGAAGACTCTTTTGTTTAAAACTTCTTTTACTTAAATCTTCTATGTTTTATTCATTTTTTTAACTAGTATCTATAATCATCTTTCATTTGTTTTATCATTTTTATAATTTTATGACTTTATGTTTTATGATTTTTAATGATTTTATGATATTCTGTTGTTTTGTTTTAAGATAATGTTATGATGACTTTATCTTTTGTTTTGTTGATCTTTGTGAAGCACTTTGTGATTCTTTTTCTGTGATAAGTGCTATACAAATAAAATTTACTTACTTACTTACTTACTTACTTACTTACTTACCCCACCCCCCACCCCCCAATCCAACCCCTTAGTGCTGAGTGTCAAGCGAGGAGGCATTGGGTCCCATTTTTTCAAAGTCTTTGGTATGACCCGACCAGGATTTAAACCCCGATCTCCCAGTCCCGGGGCGGACACTCTACCACTAGGCCACCAGAGCTGGTTTACCTGTCCAAAAGCAGCTTTGCCAACTCTCCATCAGTTGAGGCCTCATAGATCACTAAGCTTCCTTCATCTTTTAAAATCGTCTCCGATATATGTTCTGCTCCATTGTTAAAAACGTCTCATGGCAGGTTTTACAGAAGCACTTTTAAAATTAAGTTTGTTTCAGAAGTTGAGGCAGTCGAGGAATCTGTAACTTCTGTATTGCTCCACTGCGGTGTCGAGCCAGCTGAAGCATGTGACACCATTGTGCGCGCTAGTGACTGGGGCTCATTCTCGTTGACTGACAGCTCCCTGTTGTGGAAGCGAAACACTATTGGTCAATGCGGTAGGCTCGTGTAAATTATTTGTTTAGCTTTAGAGGCCAGCGGAGGGACTTAGGAGAAAAATAAAATATGAAAGATTCTTTACTTTTTCTCATAGAATAGGGTCAGATGGTCATACTTAAGGATTTTTAAAGTTATTTTAGAAATATAAATTTACGGACTGTGCCTTTAACTAGATGTATGGTTGTATTTCGTTGTTTCTTACTGTGTGATTTTCTATTGTAAGTCATTCTAACTTGTTTTTGTAAAGTGCTCTGTGACCTCTGTGAAGAGCGCTGTAGAAATAAATACTATTTAATCACTAGATGAGTTTCCTGCATATGGGTAACCAGGCTCAGGAGCTCAGGCATCCAGGACAGACTAGGAGTAGAGTTGCTGCTCATCTGAGTTGAGAGGAGCCAGATGAAGTGGTTCTGGCTTTTGGTAAGTATGCAATCTGGGCACCTCCCAGGGGAGGAGATTCAGGCATGCCCTGCTCACAGGAGGGCCCAGGGTTGACCCAGATCACATTGGAGAGATTATATCTCCATGTTGGCCAGGGAAGACCTTGGGATCCTACCTGTGGAGCAGGTGGAGGTTGCTGGGTAAATGAAAAGTCAAAAAGGCAGGTGAAAACGGAGGATAAACAGAGGGTGATATAAGACTCAGTCCTAGAAAGGAGAACTAGGTGGAACTTACTAAATGTTCAGCAAAACTAAAGATCTGTTCTTTTTCTGCAGAGACAATGTTGGACGTGTTGACCGTCAGAAAAATCCTAGCTGGTGATAATGAGCGTTCATTCAGTGTTGTACAATACACACCTGCAGCTGTTTTAAATATGTAACCTCTTTCTCATTTGGCTCCACACTGTAAGTGATTTACAGAGCAGGAAATAATAATAAAACATGTTTTCTGGGTCTTGCCACTGGCAATCTCAGCCACGTCAACTTGTTGCTAAACAATTTTCCTCATCTGGATCTCACCTGACCCAGATTCAGGGTGGAAGTCACATTTCCATCACCTTTGTTGTCACTTAATAACCTGCAACCTGCAAGGAAGCATTTTTCCATGGCAAATAGACAGTGTCAATTCCCGGTTTTGTAGGCTTAATACAGTGCCGGAGTCATTATTTCTGATGGAACCTTTCAAGTGTTTCTACAGGCAGATAGAATATCTGGGGAGACCAAACTTCACCAGACGAGACTTGTTTCCTAAACATGAAATATTTGCCTGGACACAAAATAATCTTTACATCAGCAACGATTCAAGGGCGAGAAAAATGAAAGGGATAGATGTAGTGGATAGAGTCGGATGAAAGGGTCGTGAGTGGATATTCAAGATGACGGTGCAGAGAGAAGAGTGACATCTGCAGCCTCTATAATCATGTTTATGGAGCAGCAGGGGCCAGAGTTCAGATGGTTCACTGAATGGATCGTTTAATGGCCCAAATACAAATGACTTAACATGGCCCTCAGCTCCAGTCCCAGAAGGTTGTGAAAGCAAGGTAAGTGAGGTAACCTGCCACTTCATTGTACCAGCCATGCCTTCAACCTCCGCTCTATCCACCCAGGTTCCCTCCACTTGAATGCCATTGGCTCAGTGAAGAGGGGTCAGGACCGGGGCATCAGAGCAGCCAATTTTAGCTGTTTAAACTCTCAAAATATCTGCGCTCTCTTGCATCACACAAAAATGCACACTGGCAGGGAAACTGAAAACTGCTAATCACCACAGAAGGGGGCTCAGTTTTAAAGGCAGGCAGAAGATGTCTGTCAGCTGAAGGAGTGTGTGAGAGCCTGAGTGCTGAGAGGGAACAAGCACCTGAATCTGCCTCAGTTCCCCCCCTGCTTATATCTGCCAGGTTTAAAGGGTCAATCAGTCATCATCCAGTCTTTTCTGAGCCTCGGCTCTTACATTCTGCATCTGCTGTTTGAAATATGAACACACAAATCGTTGAGTACATCAAAGTCTCGCCCTCTCACTATCTCACATCATGTGTGTGTGTGTGTGTGTGTGCGTGTGTGTGTGTGTGTGTGTGTGTGTGTGTGTGTGTGTGTGTGTGTGTGTGTGTGTGTGTGTGCTAACAACTAAGGAGGAGGATCAGTGCGCTGCCCCCAGGGCTCAGACCTGATCAAAGCAGAGTCTGTTTGCTTGCAGGTACACAAACAGCTAAATGTACACAGAGAACAGAGAGCAAGAGAGAAGGGGAAAGGCACCGACACAGAGCAGGAGTAGAGCGGCAGAGATCAGAAAGCATGATTCTGTCTTAAATCGGGGTTATGTGGAGGTCAGAAAGCCTCAGTGAGCACCACTTTCCCCTCACATCAGAGAGCAAGAGCAAGTAAGAAGGAAAGAAGTCTGACATAAGGGTTGGAGGTTGGACTCTTCAAACAGGTTTGAACAGAAACCTGCAGCTCCATGTATCTGCTGAAGATTAGGCAGGTTAAAATGCTGTCTAGTGGATCATTGCTGCAGTATTTCATTTGATTTTCATTTAGCTTGGATTCACTGACTTCACTCATCCATGGGTTTATAAATTAAAAAGGGAACGTCTGAGAAAGATAAAGTATATAATAGTTAAAAGTGTTCCTATTATATATATTTTTTATTTTATTGAAATATAATTTTTAAAAAAATTAAAAAAAGAAACACAACAACCATAAACAGAGAACAATGCAATAATAATAAGTCAGTATTTCCATTAAAAAAAGTAATCACAGAAGAAATACTAACATTTAGTCAGTCAATGCCACAAGGATATAATAGAGACCAACAAAGGTGATCCACTATAGTGTGTTATACACAGTTCAATGAGTGTAAGGAACAAGTCCGGCGGAGCGTCAGTATCTGACGGGTATGTCACGTAGGGAAAATTACATGAAAGAAATGACAGGCGATGGTATTACAGACTATGTTGTAATGGAATTTATATAGTTTATAAAAGGACCCCAGATCTCAGTGAATCTGGAGTGAGTGTCAGCTAGGTGATAACGTACCTCTTCGATATACAAACATGCTATCATTTCCCATAACCATACACTAAACAGGGGAGGGGAACTGGTTTTCCAGGTCCTGAGTATAAGTCTCTTGGCTACAATCATACCAAACATCAAGGCTTTTTGAAGAGAACAAGGAAGAACCAAAGAGACAGAGGAGCAACCTAACAGAGCAAGAGCAGGGACTAATTTTACAGCATCATATTAAAAATTTTAAAGATTTCCTCCCAAAAGCTACGTAATACAGGGCAAGACCAAAACAAAATGGCCAAGGGTTCCTTCCATAGCTTTACATTTATCACATAATGGGGATGTAGATGGAAATATCCTATTTACTGTAACTTAGTTTTAGACAAGTGAAAACGGTGAATGGTTTTAAATTGTATGAGCTGAAGTCTAGCGTTAATAGAGCATTTTCTAAAAATGTGTTCCTATGACAACAAAATTAGTTAATTAGAAATGCTGAGAAATCATTGCTCTCTGCTTCATTCATTTATTTTCTTTACCTGGTAGAGTCAGGTAATGCTATCTCAGCCTTTTGGATGACAGGTGGAGCTCCTCAGGTTGTCTCTGGCGGTCTTGTAGAGAGCGCTGTCCCCCATCTTGAAGATCATGTTGCAACCTCTGATCAGAGTTTGAATTTTTGTAATGTGATGTAAGGTGGTTGCTTTTGATTAAATGGTAAATGGCCTGTATTTGTATAGCGCCTTGTTAGGGTTCTACAACCCCCCAAGGCGCTTCACAACACAATGAGTCATCCACCCATTCACACACACATTCACACACTGGTGGGGATGAGCTACAACGTAGCTACAGCTGTCCTGGGGTGCACTGACAGAGGCGAGGCTGCCGAGCACTGGCGCCACCAGTCCCTCCGACCACCACCAGCAGGCAAGGTGGGTTAAGTGTCTTGCCCAAGGACACACAGCAGCATTCTCTGGCCAGAGCCGGGATCGAACCTGCAACCTTCCGATTACTGGACAACCTGCTCTACCTCCTGAGCTACTGAGAATTAATCCTCAATAAAATATAAAGGTATTCAATAAGAGGTGATATTCCATATAAATATGAATTATCACTATTATTGAGCCTTCAATATCTGATTGATGATGAAAATAGATACTTTGGGTATGCCAGGGAACCAACACTTTATAATAATTTGACAAGGAGGCAAAAATATAGTTAATAAAAGTCAATTTATTACTATATTTCTACTACTAATGATGATACAAGACAAATTAGGATAAATGATGGTTTAAAGCAATATGACTAAGACAATGAATGAGCAATGATGAAACATGAGCTTAGATGTTATTAAAATCTAAGTGTCTTAGAAAATGTGATGTCTGGGTTTAGAAAAAAAAATCTGGCTGAATGTTTATGGTTTAACAAGTTATCAAATTAATAATAAAAAATCATCCAACGCCAATGTGCAGAATCTACGAACCCTTGTGGGAGTTCTCGGGAGGTCCAGCTGGTGAAGTTGTCCTGACCGGCTGATGGGTGGAATTAGACTTCTGTGGCATTCAAAGGTTGTAGTCACCTTTTGAATCCGCATGGCTGGCCGATGAGATACAACCCAGGTGACTGCTGGTGGTCAGACAGAGTTTGGTGTCTGATGGTGAGGGATCAAACAAAGTGCAGCCAAAAGACCCCTTATGATGAATACAATAATTGGAATCAGTGTTCCTTCGCCCTCGACGCGGGTCACCGGGGCCTCCCTCTGGAGCCAGGACTGGAGTTGGGACACGCTGGCGAGTGCCTGGTGGCCGGGCTTTTACCCATGGAGCCCGGCTGGGCATAGCCCGAAGAGGAGACGTGGGTCCCCTTCCCATGGGCCCACCACCTGTGGGAGGGGCCAAAGGGGACGGGTGCAGTGTGGAAAGCGTGTTAGCTGAAGGAGGGGACCTTGGCGGTCTGATCCTCGGCTACAGAAGCTGGCTCTTGGCACGTGGAATGTCACCTCTCTGGTGGGGAAAGAGCCGGAGTTGGTGTGTGAGGTTGAGAGGTTCCGACTAGACATAGTCAGACCCACCTCAATGCATGGCTCTGGCTCTGGAACCAGTTTCCTTGAGAGGGGTTGGACTCTCTACCACTCTGGAGTTGCTACCACTGAGAGGCGCCAAGCAGGGGTGGGCATACTTCTTGCCAGTGTTAATTTTGACAAGAAATTTTAATTTAGTTTTAGTCTTAGTCTTTTGACTAAAATTATTTTTAATTTTAGTCACAATTTAGTCATCCAATTAGTTTTTATTTTAGTCTTATTTTTGTCGACTAAAATTGAAAGCAATTTTAGTCGACTAAAATAAGGCTAAAATTAAAACACGTGTATTTTTCTTCTGATGCAATAATTTTTCTACTTGTGTAAAGGAAATGTTTACTACACCCATTTGAAACTGTAAATAAATATGTAAAAATCACATTTTACATTTTGGATCAATAAAACTCTACATTTATAATTGTTTTAATAACAATAATAATGGAAAATAACTAATTTAACACTGACAGTTTGAAATTGTGCCTCTCAGTATTAATAAAATAAAAAAAACTCTGTATAATGTGCAGTAATATGACAAGAAATGACATCATACCATCAAAACATTAAAATGTGTTACTCTTATAACACAAAGAGGTAAACTAAAGGTAAGAATTGTTTTCTTAGACTGTGCTTAGACTGATTTATCAAGGTGGGACACCTGAACGTTTCTCCTCAAAAACACCGCTAGAACACCGAACACTGATCATATCGGCCGTACCAGCGCCAAGAAAAGAAAAATGATTAGACAACAAGATGCGCAGCGCGCTGACCCTGCGTGAACTCGGTTCGGTGCCGCAGCTCAAACCGAACGGCACCAGCAGTAATGTGCTGACCACTCCCACCCCGCCTCCGCTCGCTGCTAACAACACCGTAACACTTTTAAAACCAGGGGAAACCCCAGGTGTGTACTCACCAAGCAAATATGTCTCAGATGGTCACATTTGAAGCTTTTCCTTCCAGCCGCGGACATTTTATCCCTTCAGACATAACTTTTACCGGCATAAACATCTTATGTTTGCTTACCGCTAGCTTTTTCAAACAACAGCCGGCTCCAGACTCTGATTGGTTCTTTTCTTATTTAGTCCCGCCTATTCGATTTGATGATTGGTTATTTTTTCCGGTCGCCCATCCTTTCCGTTTTCTGATTGGATTTTCGTTTCTGTCAATTTTCGTTGTCGTTTCTTATTCGTCAACGAAAATGTCGGTCAATATTCGTTATAATTTAGTCTTTTTTGGCGTGTATATTTTCGTTTTTGTTTAGTTTTAGTCCGCAAAAATTCATTCGTCACGAAAAAAAAAACGAAAATAATTCGTCAACGAAATTAACACTGCTTCTTGCCCTCCATCTTGGTGCCTGTACGTTGGGGTTTACCCCCAGTGATCGAGAGGGTAGCCTCCCTACGCCTTCGTGTGGGTGGACGGGTCCTGACTGTGGTCTGTGCTTATGCACCAAACTGCAGCTCAGACTACCCACCCTTTTTGGAGTCCCTGGAGGGGGTACTGGAAAGCGCTCCTTCAGGTGACTCCCTCATTCTGCTGGGGGACTTCAATGCTATTGTGGGCAACGACAGTGAGACCTGGAGAGGTGTGGTTGGGAGGAATGGCCCCCCTGATCTGAACTCGAGTGGTGTTTTGTTATTAGACTTCTGTGCTTGTCATGGATTGTCCATAATGAACACCATGTTCAAGCATAAAGGTGTCCATATGTGCTCTTGGCACCAGGTTACCTTAGGCCGCAGGTCGATGATCAATTTTGTTGTTGTTTCATCTGATCTGTGGCCGCATGTCTTGGACACTCGGGTGAAGAGAGGGGCGGAGCTGTCAACTGACCACCTGGTGGTGAGTTGGCTTCGATGGTGGGGGAAGATGCCGATCAGACCTGGCAGACCCAAACGTGTTGTGAGGGTCTGCTGGGAACGTCTGGCAGAGTCTCCTGTCAGAAGGAGCTTCAATTCCCACCTCCGACAGAACTTCGAATGCGTCCCGGAGGAGGCAGGGGACATTGAGTCAGAATGGGCCATGTTACGTGACTCCATTGTCGAGGTGGCTGACCGCAGCTGTGGCCGCAGGATGGTCGGTGCCTGTCGGGCGGCAATCCCTGAACCCGCTGGTGGACACCGGCAGTTAGGGATGCTGTCAAGCTGAAGAAAGAGTCCTATCGGGTCTTTTTGACATGTGGGACTCCAGAGGCAGCTGATAGGTACCGGCAGTCCAAGCGGAATGCGGCTCGGGTGGTCGCAGAGGCAAAAACCCGGGCGTGGGAGGAGTTTGGTGAGACCATGTAACAAGACTTCCGTAAGGCTTGGAGGAGATTCTGGTCCACCATCCGGTACCTCAGGAAGGGAAAGCAGTGCACTACCAACACTGTTTATAGTGGGGACGGTGTGCTACTGACCTCGACTCGGGACGTTGTGAATCGGTGGGCCGAGTACTTCTAAGACCTCCTCAATCCCACCGGTACGTCTTCCAGTGTGGAAGCAGAGTGTGGGGACTTTGGGTTGGGCTCTCCAATCTCTGGAGCCGAGGTCACTGAGGTGGTCAAAAAACTCCTCGGTGGCAAGGCTCCGGGGGTGGACAAGATCTGCCCGGATTTCCTTAAGGCTCTGGATGTTGTAGGGCTGTGTTGGTTGACGCGGCTCTGCAATATCGCGTGGATATCAGGGGCAGTTCCACTGGATTAGCAGACCGGGGTGGTGGTCCGGGTGGTGGTCCCCCTATTTAAAAAGGGGGACCGCAAAGTGTGTTCCAACTAAAGGGGGATCACACTACTGAGCCTCCCTGGTAAGATCTATTCAGGGGTTCTGGAGAGGAGGGTCCGTCGGATAGTCGAACCTCAGATCCAGGAGGAGCAATGTGGTTTTCGTCCTGGCCGTGGAACACTGGACCAGCTTTATACCCTTGGGGGGGTCCTGGAGGGTGCGTGGGAGTTCGCCCAACCAATCTACATGTGTTTTGTGGATTTGGAGAAGGCGTTTGACCACGTCCCTCGGGGGGCCCTGTGGGGGGTACTCTGGGAGTATGGGGTACCATGCCTCTTGATACGGGCTGTTAGGTCCCTGTATGACCAGTGTCAGAGCTTGGTCTGCATTGCCGGCAGTAAGTCGGGCTCGTTTCCGGTGAGAGTTGGACTCGGCCAAGGCTGCCCTTTGTCACCGATTCTGTTCATAACTTCTATGGACAAAATTTCTAGGTGCAGCCAAGGTAGTGAGGGGATCCGTTTTGCTGGCCTAAGGATCAGATCTCTGCTTTTTGCAGATGATGTGGTCCTGTTGGCTTCGTCAGACCGTGATCTCCGGCTTTCGCTGGAGCAGTTCGCAGCCGAGTGTCAAACAGCTGGGATGAGAATCAGCTCCTCTAAATCCGAGACCATGGTCTTGAGTCAGAAAAGGGTAGAATGCCTTCTCCAGATCAGGGATGAGGTCCTGCCCCAAGTGGAGGAGTTTAAGTATCTTGGGGTCTTGTTCACGAGTGAGGGAAGGGTGGAGCATGAGATCGATAGGCAGGTTGGGGCTGCATCTGCAGTGATGCGGGCGTTGTACCGGTCTGTCGTGGTGAAGAGAGAGCTGAGCCGAAAGGCGAAGCTCTCGATTTACCAGTCGATCTACGTTCCTACCCTCACCTATGGTCACGAGCTTTGGGTAGTGACCGAAAGAAAGAGATTGCGGATACAAGCAGCCCAAATGAGTTTTCTTCGCAGGGTGGCTGAGCTCTCCCTTAGAGATAGGGTGAGAAGCTCGGTCATTCGGAAGGGGCTCAAAGTAGACCCGCTGCTCCTCCACATCAAGAGGAGCCAGTTGCCTCCTGGACGCCTCCCTGGTGAGGTTTTCCAGGCATGTCCAACTGGGAGGAGACCCAAAGGAAGACCCAGGACACGCTGGAGGGATTATGTCTCTCGGCTGGCCAGGGAACGCCTTGGGATTCCCCCGGAGGAGCTGGCCCAAGTGGCCGGGGAGAGGGAGGTCTGGGCCTCCCTCCTTAAGCTGCTGCCCCCGCGACCTGACTCCGGATAAGCAGAAGAAAATGGATGGATGGATGGAGTATTTTATTTTACTGATTTTATCTTCAGTAAACCACTAGTACCAGAGTGGATTTTTAGATGCATTACTTCTTCAAACTGGTGCCATTCAATTTAATTTAATTCAATTCAATTCAGTTTATTTATATAGCACCAAATAACGACAAGAGTCGTCTCAAGGCACTTCACAGAGTAAACATTCCAATACAGTTCAGTTCATTAAGCCAATCAGTAAAGACGTTTCCTATATAAGGAACCCAGCAGATTGCATCAAGTCACTGACTAGTGTCAGTGTCTTTTCAACAATCCTCATACTAAGCAAGCATGTAGAGACTGTGGAGAGGAAAACTCCCTTTTAACAGGAAGAAACCTCCAGAGGATGCTGGCTAAGAATGAGCAGTCATCCGCCATGACTCACTGGGGATTGAGAAGACAGAGCAGGCACACGCACACCCCCATACACACACATGCACGCGCACACACACGCTCACACACACACAACCCCCAAACACACAACATATAAAAGGTATAAAAACTCAAGCAAGAAACAGAACGAGGTGGTAACACTTTACAATAATAGTGCTTAGTTACTAGGGAACTACGTAGGGGTTAATGCGTAATTAAGCAGGGACTAATAGGTAGTTAACCAGTAGTTACTGCTACAAACTCTCATTATTTTTTTGTGCTTCGTTACTAGGGAACGACTTAGGGGGTAATGAGTAATGAAGCAGGGACTAATGGGTAGTTAACCAGTAGTTACTGGTAAAACCGCTCATCAGTCTTATTCAGGGACTAATGGGTAGTTAACCAGTAGTTACTGGTAAAAATGCTCATCAGTCTTATTCAGGGACTAATGGGTAGTTATTTATGAAAGCAATAAGGAATGAATCCCAGATTAATGTAGTGCTTGTAGACTCTGTTTTGTAAACTTCATGAAGAATGCAGATAATTTGCAACGTCAGTGATTTAACATCCCTGTATCATCTTGATTTCACTTGTCTGTCGCTTTATCGTCCCTCATCAGCATCCGTCCGTCTCCAGAGATGATGGAAAGTGAAGTCTCCTTCCAAGTACCTGAGGAACTAATCAGTAACTACTAGGTACTTAACCATTACCTACTACTTATGTGTACCCTAAAGTAAAGTAATGCCACATCCCAAGAACCTACTGAGGAACGAATCAGTAACTACTAGGTACTTAACCATTACCTACTGCTTATGTGTACCCTACAGTAAAGTAATGCCTCCTCCCAGTTACCTACTGGGGAACTAATCAGTAACTACTAGGTACTTAACCATTACTTACTGCTTATGTGTACTCTAAAGTAAAGTAATGCCACATCCCAAGTACTTACTGAGGAACGAATCAGTAACTACTAGGTACTTAACCATTACTTACTGCTTATGTTTAACCTACAGTAAAGTAATGCCACTTCCCAGTTACCTACTGGGGAACTAATCAGTAACTACTAGGTATTAACCATTACCTACTGCTTATGTGTACCCTAAAGTAAAGTAATGCCACATCCCAAGAACCTACTGAGGAACGAATCAGTAACTACTAGGTACTTAACCATTACTTACTGCTTATGTGTACCCTAAAGTAAAGTAATGCCTCTTCCCAGTTACCTACTGAAGAACTAATCAGTAACTACTAGGTACTTAACCATTACCTACTGCTTATGTGTACCCTAAAGTAAAGTAATGCCTCCTCCCAGTTACCTACTGGGGAACTAATCAGTAACTACTAGGTACTTAACCATTACCTACTGCTTATGTGTACCCTAAAGTAAAGTAATGCCACATCCCAAGAACCTACTGAGGAACGAATCAGTAACTACTAGGTACTTAACCATTACTTACTGCTTATGTGTACCCTAAAGTAAAGTAATGCCTCTTCCCAGTTACCTACTGAAGAACTAATCAGTAACTACTAGGTACTTAACCATTACCTACTGCTTATGTGTACCCTAAAGTAAAGTAATGCCTCCTCCCAGTTACCTACTGGGGAACTAATCAGTAACTACTAGGTACTTAACCATTACCTACTGCTTATGTGTACCCTAAAGTAAAGTAATGCCACATCCCAAGAACCTACTGAGGAACGAATCAGTAACTACTAGGTACTTAACCATTACTTACTGCTTATGTGTACCCTAAAGTAAAGTAATGCCTCTTCCCAGTTACCTACTGAAGAACTAATCAGTAACTACTAGGTACTTAACCATTACCTACTGCTTATGTGTACCCTAAAGTAAAGTAATGCCTCCTCCCAGTTACCTACTGGGGAACTAATCAGTAACTACTAGGTACTTAACCATTACCTACTGCTTATGTGTACCCTAAAGTAAAGTAATGCCACATCCCAAGAACCTACTGAGGAACGAATCAGTAACTACTAGGTACTTAACCATTACTTACTGCTTATGTGTACCCTAAAGTAAAGTAATGCCTCTTCCCAGTTACCTACTGAAGAACTAATCAGTAACTTCTAGGTACTTAACCATTACCTACTGCTTATGTGTACCCTAAAGTAAAGTAATGCCTCCTCCCAGTTACCTACTGGGGAACTAATCAGTAACTACTAGGTACTTAACCATTACCTACTGCCTATGTGTACCCTAAAGTAAAGTAATGCCACATCCCAAGAACCTACTGAGGAACGAATCAGTAACTACTAGGTACTTAACCATTACTTACTGCTTATGTGTACCCTAAAGTAAAGTAATGCCTCTTCCCAGTTACCTACTGAAGAACTAATCAGTAACTACTAGGTACTTAACCATTACCTACTGCTTATGTGTACCCTAAAGTAAAGTAATGCCTCCTCCCAGTTACCTACTGGGGAACTAATCAGTAACTACTAGGTACTTAACCATTACTTACTGCTTATGTGTACCCTAAAATAAAGTAATGCCACATCCCAAGTACTTACTGAGGAACGAATCAGTAACTACTAGGTACTTAACCATTACTTACTGCTTATGTGTACCCAAAAGTAAAGTAATGCCACATCCCAAGAACCTACTGAGGAACAAATCAGTAACTACTAGGTACTTAACCATTACTTACTGCTTTTATTATACAATCTTGACAAATAAATAATTTATTAAAAATACAACACTTTACATATCTCATGCCCAAAAACTACACAGGACAGATAAGAATAGCTGAAGACAGTTTTTACTCTAGAGACTATACAGTTTTATTCACACACACACACACACACACACACACACACACACACACACACACACACACACACACACACACACACACACACACACACATACACACACGAGAGGTACCAGTCCCCACTCCAGGTCGGTAGGTGGCGGTAATGCACCTCATGTTGTTTCCAGGCTGCCATAAAAACCCTAATAGAAGGAGGAGAATTCGGATTCAGTGCATAAACAATGTCAAAGCAAAATTTATAATACAAAGCACTCTTTTAGTAGTCCATTAGCACTTCACTAGTAGTCCCCCAATTTCCAGACGGGAATGATGAAGAACAGCCTCCATAGTTCTCTGAGTTAGCTAACGCAGAACAGCTATTTTAGCAAACTCTTAACTATTCAGTTAAACCACTTTTAAGTGCAAAAGAAACATAACTACCGGACAAACTTCGAGTTAAAAAATGCCTTTACGTAGTTCAAAACTCCAGAAACAAGTGTTCATTACCAACCATCCAGTTAATGATCCATAAACGTGTTTAATTAGTCCAAACCACCGCGCATTACGTAGTTCGTGTAGCGTGTCTTTTGTCACTGTCAAGTTTCTCACGTCACGCAGCATGCTAACATTTCCTTCCGCTTTTCAAAATAAAACCAAAATAAAATACATACTTTAACATTTTTCTCGCTTTTAATTTATACCAAGGTGCCTTTAGAAGTTTGAGCATTTTAAAACATCAACGGAGAATGATTTTAGCTATGTTTAACACAGTGTGTTAGTACATTCATGAGGTATGTTACAGTATAAAAATGGGTTAAAAGGTTAAAATAAGCTCAATAAGTTATATAAACATAGCTAAAATCATTCTCCGTTGATGTTTTAAAATGCTTTAGTGGAGATCTCGAAGCGCGGTTATTTTGCAAGTTCTCTTATACGATAAATCTTTTTATCTTTTTTATCTGTGTTGAAGAAGTTAACGCTCATGACCAGTCATCGGTCGGAGTCAGAAGTAGATATAGTAACATCTTGCCTGGAGAGTTTGCAAGAAAATAGCTCAAGTTCCTGATCACAACTTCGTGGCTTTTTTTCTCCTCATCTACTAAATAGAAAGAATTGTGAACCAGTTTCCAGCTTCAGCACTTTAACTGGGATGTAAGTAACAATTACTAAGATGTCTAAATTCATTTTATTAATTTTGATCTATCATTGTGGTTGAATATTGAGTTGAATATTAATCAATCAAATGAGACTTTATGCTGGTTGCTGCTCCTTGCCAAATGCTATGCAAAATAAATTTACAAAACTAAATAAAGTATTGTAATGGACATTCCCTTTTTGTGAGTGGTTCATCATGGTAGTAAAGCATTAGGATTTTTGTGTCAAAATAATAATTAGAAGGTTTTTATCGGTTGTTTTATTATTATTAGTGTATTAAAATAATATTCTTGTAGCTGTTTTTCCAAGTTACAGAATCTAACCTAGACCAATACCAAGTGAAGGAATCATTGAGGAGAGCCACAGTTAACGAGTGTGACTGTACATGCGGTTCCCCTGCTAAGAGGCTACTGGAGAGGATTCATTACAGAGGTGGAAGGATATAACTCTCGAATGTACAGGTGCTGGTCATAAAATTAGAACATCATGACAAAGTTGATTTATTTCAGTAATTCTGTTCAAAAAGTGAAACTTGTATATTAGATTCATTCATTACACACAGACTGATATATTTCAAATGTTTATTTCTTTAATGTTGATGATTCTAACTGACAACTAATGAAAATCCCAAATTCAGTATCTCGGAATATTAGAATATCAATTAAGACCAATGCAGAAATGTTGGCCAACTGAAAAGTCTAAACATGAAAGCTATGAGCATGTACAGCATCAGTATTTAGTTGGGGCTCCTTTGGCCTGGATTACTGCAGCAATGGGGCGTGGCATGGAGCTTACCGGAAGTCAGCGGCTCTGAATTCGGACGGTCTAGCCTTCACCTCTACGGCAGCTAACAGGCCAAGGGAAAGAGCTAAGCTAGCGAAAATTGACCAGGGAGCTACAGCAGCTTCACATTCGTGCCAGCGTTTGTTCTTAAAGCCTAATTTATACTTGTCCGTCTGCGTCAGTACGGAGACACGCAGCGCCATTTTGCGTCGACGCAAGGGCTCTCGGACAGGCTCGCGGAGGGTGACGGAGACATGCCCACAAAAATAACTGTCCGTCGAGAGCCACGGAGAGCGCAAGCCTGTGATTGGTCAGGACGCCGCTTCCTTGAAATACGTCACCAGCAGCACTGCCACTGCCGACTCAAAAAATAAAGAGTGCTGAAGATATTTAGCGGCAGACATGGAACAGATTGAAGAATGCCTCGCTGAAAAAGTTCTTAATGAGCATAAAGTTGGTGTAAAAGTATCAAAAACGAACTTTTTAAGTTAAATAGTATTGAAATGTTTTCATTGTGCATTTGTTTATTCAGCTTAAGACCAATCATGCTTAGATCTCTTCTAAAAATGTTAATCATCTGTAGATTTATTTTTTTATTCCCTGCTTTTCTTTAAACAGAACCAATGTAATGCAGGTTATATGTGTGTATTAAATTTAATAATAAAAAACTCTTTTTATGAGGAAGATGTTGCAAATGATGAGAGGCTGGTATGAAGACAGTCAGCGATGCTCTGTCCTGGAGGAGGCACCATCAACCCACAACTACAGGTAATGAGTTAAGTCATTTATGTAGGAAACAATATAAAATAAAAACACTGTCATTTTATTTGTTTTAGAGCCACAATTGTTATACTAGTGAATCCATAAACCATCTACTTATTGCATATTTCTGAATATGTCCTAGAGATGTGACAGCCGTCGACTGAGCCAGCCCAGCAATCCCTGTAGATGGATGATGGACAGTGAGAGGAAGCATCCCAAAGCTCTGCAGACCGCCCTGTATGATGTTCCACCCTTTGACCAGAAAGGTCCAGCCCCGGGTCTCGGTTCCAGCACTCCAGCCACGTCTGGGATCCTACTGCAGCAGATCCAGCTACACTGCCAAAGACCTTCTGCTCACTCAGTTTAAATAAATGATCCAGGAAAATAGTCCCTCAGCTTAATCCTGCTTGAACTGTACATAACTGTTCCATATTTGTTTAGATCTTTAAATAATTGTCATGTATTATAAATAGTTATGTCCCATTACCATCTTTCCATTTTCTGCTTGGACACAGAGCTCTGAGAACAGCCAGCCTCTTTAGCAATGACCTTTTGTGTCTTGCCCTCCTTGTGCAAGGTGTCAATGGTCGTCTTTTGGACGACTGTCAAGTCAACAGTCTTCCCCATGACTGTGTAGCCGACAGAACTAGACTGAGATACCATTTAAAGGCTTTTGCAGGTGTTCTGAGTTCATTAGCTGATTAGAGTGTGGCACCAGGGGTCTTCAATATAGAACCTTTTCACAATATTCTAATATTCGGAGATACTGAATTTGGGATTTTCATTAGTTGTCAGTTAGAATCATCAACATTAAAGAAATAAACATTTGAAATATATCAGTCTGTGTGTAATGAATTAATCTAATATACTGTACAAGTTCACTTTTTGAATTGAATTCCTGAAATAAATCAACTTTGTCATGATATTTAAATTTTATGACCCTGTATGTGGATAGAGTCTGGGCGAGTCTCCTCATCACCAGCTTAAATAAAATCCTTAGCAGGTCCTGGATTGGGAAAGACTCATCAGGTCTAGGGATTTTCGGACCCTTAAGACGGAGAGCTGGTCTCGAGTAATTTTCAGTTCTGAAGGGGGAGGACTCGATTGCGATTCAACAATATTCACATCAATAGGTTGGCTTGCCAGGCTAGGGTTTCATTGAATCCAAGCATCTTACTTCTGAGTTTTTATTTATTTATTTATTTATTTATTTATTTATTTATTCTTTATTTAACCAGGAAGGTCCCATTGAGATTAAAAACCTCATTTTCAAGGGAGTCCTGGCCAAGAGGCAATTGAAGTTGAAGTAATAAGTCACAGAAATAACATATTTCATAAAAAATGACATCTCAATGGTGCCAATGGTAATATTTGATCATATATTGTGCCTATAGTTGCTCTGGAAGGTGTAAGATAGCATGACACAGGTCTTTTAAAGGACGACTATTATTAGCCAAGTTTGATTAAAACTGTTCAACGTAGAGGTCTAAGTTCAGAACTACTTTTTGTACAGTTTCTAGGTTCAGTTGCACTTGTTTCATCAAGTGTTGAAATAAATACAGATTTTTAAAAAGAACACATGGTCTATGATTACATTTAACATATAATTGCAGTGTTTTAAAAATGACTCGAAATGACTTGAAATTTGAAGTGTCAGACTTGAGACTTGACTCACACTTGAGGATAATGAGTTGAGACTTGCAAAACAATGACTTGATCCCACCTCTGCTGGGCTACAATAAAAAAGATTCTCCCTTTGCCGAAGCCCCGTAGAGCTCATTTCTCATCTGCCGTTCAGCTCTTCGTCTGTGGCCGGCGTCTCTCACAGACAGAGACACTGTCATCAGCTACAGTGTCACTCCTGGCTCCTCTCAGCAGCAACAGCAACATGTCAGGACTCCCAAAATGACTCTGGCACCAAGTTTGTTCACAGCTTCAAATGTAACGTAACATTTGTAGAGAGGCTAAGAGGTTGGTGTGATGAATTAAAACCGTCAATATTCAGAACAGCTTTGTGTGCATCTCTGAGGATTAAAAAAGGTAAGGAACCAGAGGGGAAAACACGTCAATTGTCAGGGAAAATGAGAAAGTTTGTCCCTGATGCCCCTGTCAGGATGAATGATTAAGATATCTAATATGATTTTTAAAGCTGTGGGGCAGGCAAACTGATAACGGCTCAATAAAACCTCTCTCTCCTCACTCATCCACACACACTAATTAGCTTCTTGCTTCTTGTCTTTTGGGGCAGGTGGGATGAGGGAGGGGTATCTATTTTAAAAGCTTTGAAGGAAGAAAGAGGCATTTACATCGATCATAATTATTTTACGCATACCAAAATTAGCCAAAAGAGGACAAATTCGTCTCCTTTCAAAGAAAGCAACACAGGAAGAAGAAGCTGAGGAAGGTCAGTGTGAAGGAGAAAGAGATAGTGTGTGTTTGTGGAAGAGAGAGAGGGATGAGGTGAATCGATAAATATCACTCCGACTGATTGGACCTAATTAGAGACATGGAGAGGCATTCTGGAAGAGACTGGCTGGAATTGAGTCGGCCAACTTGTCACAGCCAATTAGGATGCTGTATTATCAGAGCAAAGAAAACACGATTAGATTAAGTTCTGTGCCTTTGTGTTAACATAGCTCTGTGTGTGTGTGTGTGTGTGTGTGTGTGTGTGTGGGTGTGTGTGTACTTGTATTTATAGGCGTATGTGGACAAATTTTAACTTTTAACCTGTAGGGTGTGGACATATTCACATTGTGGGGACATTTGGCTGGTCCACACAATGACAAAATGCCCTAAAGTGTGTGCGTGTGTGTGTGTGTGTGTGTGTGTGTGTGTGTGTGTGTGTGTGTGTGTGTGTGTGTGTGTGTGTGTGTGATGCCGAGGGATAATATGGCCGAGCGAATGGACCTCTTATCCTGTTGTGTGATAAATGACGATACGACAGGAATGATAATCACTTGCAGCTCATCATGCACCACTCCAGCTGTCAGCTGCTGGCCATGCAGCTGCAGAGATGCTTTTTACAGATTTCTTAGTGCTCTTTCTGGCATCCTTCATTGTTGTGTGTGTGTTTGTACATCTGGGCATGAATGCAGTGCCAATGTTTGATTCCATGACTGATACAGGAAGTCATCACATGTGCAGTTGCTGTGATGATAGAGTCCTCAGAGTCTGGACTGAGAGGGAAAAGCAGAGCTTTCCAGAGTTCAGCCAACGTGCAGCAGGAAGCAGACCTCGGCCTGGAGGTTGGCTACTGAAAACAGTAGCATGAACAAATCTTGATTTATGGATCTGGTGTTTTATTGTTGCTCTGGTGGGATGGATGAAGGCAAATGTAGAGAAACATTCCCATGGGGCTCTACTGCCACTGCACTGCCTTCAGTGAAAAAATAAAACACTTTTCTCTTCACAAGTAAAAGCATCACGGTTAATCATGAAGCCTTAAAGCCACATTCCGCAACTTTTACACCTTAAAATAATGTTTTTTGTAAAGTTTTGGTGGCATACTATCATCTATTATGTTCTGTTTCGGAGCTGTGATGGTGTTAGGGGGTCCCACGTCTGTTTACAGCACTATACAGTTTTTCACCTGCGGCCCGACACCAGAAGTACTGACGGCGTGTTGCTTTACGGCACTATATGGCAAGCCAAATGGGTGAACAACAAATGCAAGTTTAGAATGCATGATTTTAAAACACGTGATTTTAGGACGCGCGTTTTTTGCCCCTTTTGATGTCAAAACGTGCGTTTTGGCGGACATAACGAGCATATAGAATGTAGTCGTAGTATAAAGTAGACCCGTGGTTTAGAGACTTGAGCAGTGGCAGATTGACCAAAGAAAGCTAGAAATCCCTTATCAGAGGAATCTAGGAAAAGAAAAGAAGAACGTGATAGAGCAAGAGCAAAGACCAGAGTTATTATTGGGCCGTCTTTTCCTCGCTGGAGAGCTCTTTTAGAAAGAAAGGCATGAACTACGGACCTAGCCGTGCTGCTAATGGCTAGGTAAGTAATAAATGATTTCACCAGGGTTATTGTGTTTGGTCGGGCATAAAGTTGTTATACAGTCCTGATAAAACAATTTATTCAATGTGTGGAGGTGGAAAAGTTTGTTTTCGTTGTTTTGCCTGATATTAGGAATGTAAACATGCCTCTTTTGCCCGAGAGAGATTTAATGTTACGACAGTGACGTTACACAGCAAGCCTCTAGAGGGCGACAGAGACCATATAACTGCAAAGTTCAGGAATGTGGCTTTGAAGGACTTGTCTCTTCTCCTTCTGGTCTCAGTTTCGTGCCTTTGGAGTGAAAATTGTTAAGAAGCAACATGAAGCTGCAGGTAAGAAGAAGCTTTCATCGTTTGTAATCTTTGACCAGGACATGTCATTCAAATCCCACGTTAAACAGGTTTGTAGGATTTCCTTTTTCCACCTTCGGAATATTGCTAAGATTAGAAGCATCCTTTCCAGGAGTGATGCTGAAAAACTGGTTCATGCATTTATTACCTCAAGGTTGGATTACTGCAGTAATTCATTACTATCAGGAGGTCCACAGAATGTAGTCAAAAGTCTTCAGCTGGTCCAAAATGCTGCAGCTAGAGTTCTGATGAGAATTAAAAAGAGAGACCACATCTCTCCTGTTTTAGCTTCCCTACATTGGCTGCCTGTTAAATTCAGAATAGATTTTAAGATCCTCCTTCTCACATATAAAGCTCTTAATAAACAAGCTCCATCATACATCAGTGATCTGATTGTTCCATATGTTCCTAACAGAGCACTTCGCTCTCAGACTGCAGGTTTACTGGTGGTTCCTAGAATATCTAAAAGTAGGATGGGAGGCAGATCTTTTAGCTATCAGGCTCCTCTACTATGGAACCAGCTCCCAGCTTTAGTCCGTGAGGCAGACACCTTGTCTACTTTTAAGACTTGGCTCAAAACTTTTCTATTTGATAGGGCTTATGGTTAAATTTTGATGTTAGCCCAGGTTTAGACGAGTGGGGAGCAGAGGGAGGTGGAGTGTACCGAGGGGACTACAGTCGTTAAACACTTTTCTCCCTGGCCCTGCCTCCCACATGCCTCCATCTGAAAGGTTAGGTTATCCTGAGTTATCTCTGTAGTTATGCTGCTATAGGCTTAGACTGCTGGAGGACATACTGACCACTTTCCACACTCTGCTACTCTCTTCTACCACCACTCTCTAATTGCATTATTTCCTGTTATTTCAGCTGTTAACTTTACTTTCTCTCTAAGTGTTTTTCTCCCCAGAAGAAGCTACACTGGCGTTCTGCTGAGCTGTGGTGGCCTCATGGAGGGGGCCATCGGCTGGCACACTGCTGCCAACCACCTAACATTCTCCCTCTCCTGATATTACATCTCACTTTCTTTAACATAGAATGTGCTACTATTAGTTCACCCATTGAATTAATTATAGATTCACTCAGATAAAGACAATAAAGTTTCTCTTACTAAATAGAACTTCTACTAAGAAATCACAGTGTAGCCATAGAAACACTACTTGGTATATATGGTGTGTGTGGGTGTGTGTGGGTGTGGGTGTGCGGTGTGTGTGTTCCTGCTCTGTCTTCTCAACCCCCAGTGAGTCATAGCGGATGGCTGCTCATACAGAGCCAGGATCCTCTGAAGGTTTTTTCCTGTTAAAAGGGAGTTTTCCTTCCCACTGTCGCTACATGCTTGCTTAGTATGAGGATTGTATCAACACACAGTCAGTGTCTTGATGCAATCTGCTGGGTCCCTTATATAGGAAACTTTTTTACTGATTGGCTTAATGAACTGAACTGTATTGGAATGTTTACTTTGTGAAGTGCCTTGAGACGACTCTTGTCGTGATTTGGCTCTGTCGGATTTGGCGCTATAGAAATAAACTGAATTGAATTGAATTGAATTACCATTTAAACCACAGGAAACCCCTACTAGAGTCTCTGAGTTTGTAAATTCAGTCAGTTCAGGTACTTTGTCTGAACTGCACTGTGGGAAATTTTTGTTTTTACCTTTTACAGACTTGAACAATAAAACTGTGTGTGTCATTAGACAGAGTTTCTCCATAATTGTGAGTTAGATGAAGATCGTTGCACATAATGACACATCCAGATATCCTGGTAAAAAGAGAAGTTCATAAATGTTTTCTTGCAACGCTAAGGCTTTAGAGACTCAAGGAGCAACGCATGTTCGCTTTGATGCCTGGTTGTGTAGAATGTCTCACTGTGAATGGAACACAGAGGCCATTTGTTCTCTGGGATGACCCCCATACTTAAATGAAGTTGAACTGGAAACTGTGGTAGACCCCTGCAGGAGTCCATATACTGCATGAACTCTAATCTACGTGATTGCACACACGAAGGTCAGATTGAGATGATTGATAGATCCTGAGGATTGATGGCTGTGGAAGAATCTTGGGGAGTGGTGTGTCTGATAACCTCTAGCAACATCCCTGGGTTCATGTACATCCCTGTGACATCACTTAACGTGATTGGGTGGGATGGGACGTGCATGAGCTCAGTCCAACCAGCCTGACGGTGTCTTCATTGTTTTGTCTTTTCCAATGACATGTCAGCACGCACACACACACACACACACACACACACACACACACACACACACACACACACACACACACACACACACACACTGATGCTCACACACATGCATAACACATAATGGCAGTAAAGCCCTCATCTAGGTCACAGCTACAGGACATCATGCTGAAGAGCAGGAAGTCATTTCTCTATAATCCGATTCTTGTTAATCTGTGATAATTTAGATCTTATGTTGTTGTCTTGAGGTTTATATAATTGTTCTTTATTAGATATGTTTTGGATTATCTGTTCCACTCGTCGTTTGAATTCACATCATTTTCTGTTTCTTGTTGTGTTTCAGGTTCTCTGTAAAGCAGGAGTGGTGGAGTGTGTGTCTTCTACATTCCTGTGAGGTTTTATGTGTCACCATGAAGCACCAGTCCATTTCCCACTGGCTGAGCCAACTTGGACTTCCACAGTACTGCGTGGTGTTGGAACAGGAATACGACAGTGTTGAGGTAATAAAAACACACGTCCGCATTTAAATTAAATATTTTCTTATTCTGAAACACCTCTCTAAAAGGTAAAGCTACAACTGAAAGGAATCTAGATTTTCCTTTGAAAGAAAACTTCTGGATGTGCAAATAAATGTGATTTATTTCTGTTGGGATGCCAAAAAAACATTTTAATGGTTAAAAGGCTTAATGTGGAATTTTTTCCAAAATAAGAATATTTTTTTTTCATCCATCTGTTGGTGACTGGTTGGAGATAAACATTTTGTATATTCAAGTTTTCACTTGGAATCACGCTGAATTGGGACACTAGACACTTTTGCATTAGTCAAAACCACAAATTAAACATTCACACAAAATTCATGCAAATGTATTTGTCTCAGTTTGTTCACAGATTATCCTCATTTTACTTTCCGTTTTTGTCAGATTTCTTCTCTTTTCTTGTCTTCGATCAGTCACAGCCTTGTCTCACAGGAGGCACCAACCCCTCCCAAAGTTATCTCACATTCTCACGTGGCGTTACTTCTGAAAACTACACTGAGAATGATAATATCACTTTTGATTTGTTGACAACAGTCGCCTCACGATTCTGATGCTGTGATCAAAGTTGGTTAAAAGGTTTTATGTACAGGTGAAACTCGAAAAGTTAGAATTTGGTGCAAACGTCCATTTATGTCAGTAATCCAGTTTAGACTGAAAGACCATCTAAAGGCTCAGGAACCCTTTGCAGGTGTTCTGGATTCATCAGCTGATTAGAGTGTGACACTAGAGTCTAGAATATTGAACCTTTTCAAAATACTCTAATTGTCATCAGCTGTAGCCAGAATCATCACAAAAAGTTTGGAATATCTCACTTTGCATGGAATGAGTCTATCTCAAATATTAGTTTTATATTTCAAGTTGAATTACNGTGTGCCTGCTCTATCTTCTCAATCCCCAGTGAGCCGTAGCGGATGGCTGCTCATACTGAGCCAGGATCCTCTGGAGGTTTCTTCCTGTTAAAAGGGAGTTTTCCTTCCCACTGTCGCTACATGTTTGCTTAGTATGAGGATTGTATCAACACACAGTCAGTGTCTTGATGCAATCTGCTGGGTTCCTTATATAGGAAACGTTTTACATATTGGCTTAATGAACTGAACTGTATTGGAATGTTTACTTTGTGAAGTGCCTTGAGACGACTCTTGTCGTGATTTGGCGCTATAGAAATAAACTGAATTGAATTGAATTGAATTGAATTGAATTGAATTGAATTGAATTGAATTGAATTGAGTAAAGGACCACCCCAATGACAACATTCTGTTGAACCACCTTTTGCTTTAATAGCAGCCTGGAGTCTGTTGGGATACTTCTCTATCAACGTTGCACATCTAGACTGAACAAGATCTGCCCACTCTTCTTTACAGAACCGCTCTAACTGGGTTCAACTGGAAGCTAGGTGTTGGTGGACAGATTTTCAGTGCTCTGAGCTCTGCCTGGGCCACTTTCTTCCTCCATCAGCCACTGTGTTTTGCTGTGTGCTGCTGATCATGGTCATGTTGAAAGGTGAATCTTCTGCCCATCTTTAACTTTCTGGCAGGTTTTTTTCAAGAGTTTGATGGTATTTTGCCCCATCCATGTTTCCTTTTACCCTAACGAGTCCCTGAGGCAGAGGAATACCAGGGATGGTGAGCTGGGTGATTCTGTTCTGTACCCACTGCTCCCAACCATGAAAGCAGTCAGTTTTATACCAGAGTCTTTATGATGATTTACTATAGGATAAACATCATGATGTGTTACAGAGTTGTGCTGCTGGTATACAGGATATGTTGTTTAGGGGGAGATACTAAAACAGAATTACAGTGTCAATGCTGCTCTTTTACCTTTAGTTTAAGTGTCATTATATTTTTATCATGACACTTCTGCTTGGACGTCACTGGAAACTCTACAAAACCTTTTGCAGAGAAGATGGACACGTTCTGTTTAGAATATCTGGGTCACGTGTCAACATGTGGAAGCTCTGCTAGCATTCACAGAGTAAATACAATAAATATAGTAAATAAATAAAGTGCCAATGGGCTAAAAGAGTGGACGTGCTCCTCTGACTCCAGACTCAATGAGTGATCTGGATCTGGTGTCTGAAGTCTCACAGAATCGCTGTGAAGCTTCTGGAAACAAGGGGAAATCTGCAAACCTTCCAAAGGGGTGAAGATTGTAGACAGACCTATTAGGGTCAAGTTGTTTCTAAAGATCACACCAGCCTTGCACACACACACACACACACCCAGCTAACACTTACTCCATCTCCAATGACCAGCACTGCTGAGGTGGCTTCCCCTCATTCCCCGCTACTCTTCTCTTTATATATGTTGCCACTAGGGTCAATTTTTAGAAAATATGGGATTCAGTTCCACACATATGCGGATGACCTGCAGATCTATGGATCTATTCCAGCAAACAGTAATTCACTCTCCCAGGACCTGTTAGACTGCCTCAAAGAAGTGCAGGCATGGTTTGACTCAAACTTCCTCAAACTGAATGAGAGAAAGACAGAGATAATTACCTTTGGGTCTTCGACTGCATTGCTTGACAAAAAGGCATTCTTGGAGATCTGTCCTCCTACTGTCACCCTACAGTTAGGGATCTAGGGGTTGTCTTTGACTCGGGTCTCACTTTTTCAGATCAGGTCAGTGTGGTGGTGAAGACTAGTTTTTTCCAGCTGAGGTTATTGAGTAGGATTAAGGCCTATGTCCCTCGTGATCTTTTTGAGACTTTAATTCATGTTTTTATATCCTCTCGGCTGGACTATTGTAACGCTTTGTATATCGGTTTGCCACAGGCCACTTTGGGTCGCTTGCAGAGTGTTCAGAATGCGGCAGCTCGCCTTCTGACAGGGACAAGAAAGTATGACCATATCACCCCTGTACTGGCTGACCTCCACTGGCTTCCTGTTAAGTTCAGGATGGATTATAAGATTTTGTTGCTGGTCTTTAAATGTTTGTATGGGCAGGCTCCACCATACTTGGGCGAACTTATTCAGCCGTATGTTCCATCCAGGGTGCTTAGATCAGCTGATCTCCATCTGTTAGCCACACGCAGATCCCGGCTGAAAACCAAGGGTGCTAGAGCCTTCTCTGTAGTGGCCCCTACCCTATGGAACAGCCTGCCCCTGGATGTAAAGACAGCAAATACGCTGGCCACTTTTAAAGTACGTCTGAAAACATACTTGTATTCACTGGCATTTTAGATATAATTAAGCGACTGCAGGTTTCCCTTTGTTTTGTTTTTACCTTTTTATCTGTGATATCATTTTTATCTGTTGTTTTTATTTTTTAACTTTTGCTATGTAATTCTTTCTTATTTGCCTTTGGTTTTAATAATTTACAAGGCTCTGTTGGCTTTTAAATTTAATTTTTATTTCGTTTTTATTTCTATTATTGTTGTGCAGCACTTTGGGGCAACGATGTTGCCATTTAAATGTGCTATAGAAATAAAGTTTGACTTGACTTGACTTGACTCATTCATCATATTCATATTATGTTTGTGTTCTCTCTCTGTGTGTGTGTGTGTGTGTGTGTGTGTGTGTGTGTGTGTGTGTGTGTGTGTGTGTGTGTGTGTGTGTGTGTGTGTGTGTGTGTGTGTGTGTGTGTGTGTGTGTGTACCTGAACAAATCTTTATAAATTATCTTTTTGATTTTTAATTATAATGAAACTTCTTAATGCTTCATATTATTATGCACGGAAAGCTTTCTGGATTTAACATACATCACTGAAAGTAATTTTATATCTCTCACACACACACACACACACCATGGTGTAAGCAGACAAACACTGCCCTCTACAGGTCAGGTTGGTCTCCTCTCTCTCTGACCAGTTTAACATCTTCTATGTTTTTATTTAAATTCTCTGATAAAAACAGTTTTAACTCAGTCATCTTGTCAAATGCTGTGCTTTAATTTGCAGAAACATGGTTTGTTGGGTTGAGATGTTTTTACAGGGCTAGTGAACAACCCCATCACCTTTCCTTTTTGTTTCCTTGGAAATATAAATGATGTCAGCCGAGTAAATGAAGAGTATGAACCCATAAAACTCATTAAATAATTCCAAATGAATTAATCTCGTTTAATTTTATTTCTACAATATATAAATATATAAATTAAATAAATAGGTCAGAAACAGATTTTTCTATCTAATCACTTCCTGTTTTTCATAAAACCCACAGATTTGTGCTGCAAAAAACAATCATCAGTTTTTTATTTTGTCGTTCTTCCTTTTCACAGCTGATCATGTGGGAGTGACAGACACATTAACTGACTTTTTCTTCATGATCCCAGTCCCAACAGCTCTGATCCCAGAACAGTTCAGGCTGCTGCAGGTCTCTGGCGCCCTCTGTTGGTGCCGGTGCGTGACTGCATGGATCAGACTTCCTAGAATCTTCTGCTTCAGACAGATTTTCTCACAGTGAAACAGACCATTTTATTATTAGAGTTAGTTTACTTATCTGAGACCTGATGATGCTTTGGGTCGTGTTAAAAAGGCTCAGCAGGTCACCAGTAAGTAAGGCCACTCTGATACTGGGGCTCCCACACATCAGGTGCATCAGTAAACAATATCAGTAACTCTAGCTAGCCCATTTGAACGGCTGCTTCCTCATCATACAGGAAGAAAACATGTCCAACATGTAGCAGCTATTCAGTGGAGGTGGAGGAAACTAGACTCCAGAAATCATCCATGTGAGTCCCTCAGAATGTCCTGTCTAACCCTAAAGAGGTGATGTCACCAGACTTTAAAACAACAGACCCATCATGATTATCTATGTTACAAACCTCCACAATACGACCACATAAAATAAAAATAAAGACACAAAGACATGTAGAGTCAGAGAAAATAAAAGTGAAACAATAAGCCAAAACACAATCAGATCAGGGAGAAGGCTGCTGAACAAGCAGTCAGTCTTCTAACCCCCTGAAAAGGTTCCAGGAGTCGGTTTTTAACACCAAAGCACAAAAAGAGCTTTTATAGATTAAAACCAAGGAGCAAACTCCACCTGCCAAAAGTGAAGACAACACAGAAGTTCCCTCCTGCTTGCTCCAGTAAAGATCTCATGTTAAAAGGCAGAGGGTAGCCAATCTCCGTTAGCTCAGTTAGCTCGTAGCTACATCGTCTCAGAGTTTGTTGGGTGTCAATGATCTGCCCCCACCCTCACAGCCCCGCTCTCAACTCCATGTTTGTATTTTCCAGGAATGACAAGACGCGTGACTCGGTCAAGATGGCGGTGGTGGGCACCGCCCACTGGGCTTCAATTCAGCACTTCAGAAACCTACAGGTGATGGCGCGGAGGGTTTATCTATTATTTATACTAGGGATGCACCGATACCGATACCAGTATCGGTATCGGTGCATCCCTAATTTATACAGTTATTGTTTAAAACAAGCAATTTCTCCTGGCTAATAATAACAATGTAATTCGTAGCTGTCATAGAAATGTGGACAACAGACAAAATAATCTGTTTTTCAGATCTTTTTAGAAGAAACAGAACCAGTTTGTTCCAGACCAAGGATGAAAAGGAGCATCTAGTTCAGGGGTTTGAAACCTGCGGCTCTGGGGCCACACATGACTCTTCAGCCTCTGTGACGTGACTCCTTGAGAATTCGACCAGAAATGACTTGAACCTGTGAAACCTTCCTATTTAAAATTACCATAGTAAAGCACCTTTAAGAAGATGTGCATGGTTGTTCTGCAGCAGATGCCTCTAACAGCACCAGCGGGATTGGCTGCCTCATTTTTAAAATACAGAATAAAATATAATGGAATAGAGTGATTTAGCGGTCGATCTACGTTCCTACCCTCACCTATGGTCACGAGCTTTGGGTAGTGACTGAAAGAACGAGATCATGGATACAAGCGGCCGAAATGAGTTTTCATCACAGGGTGTCTGGGCTCTCCCTTAGAGATAGGGTGAGAAGCTCGGTCATCCGGGAGGGGCTCAGAGTAGATCTGCTGCTCCTCCACATTGAGAGGAGCCAGTTGAGGTGGCTCGGGCATCTAGTTAGGATGCCTCCTGGACGCCTCCCTGGTGAGGTTTTCCAGGCATGTCCAACCGGGAGGAGACCTAAAGGAAGACCCAGGACACGCTGGAGGGACTATACCTCTCAGCTGGCCAGGGAACGCCTTAGAAGAAGTGAAATTCAAGATGGATGCTATGTATAACTGTTCCTCCTCTGTGTAATAAAGTTTCTCTGGATAAAGTATTACTGCCTGCTTTCCTACCTACTTCAAAACATTACAATTTGCGATGAGGATAAAGAGACGGAATTCTACATCAACAAGGACAAAGGTGTTTTATTACAAGAGGCTTGGCTTTCGCTGCTATGTCAATCCCGCCACCGTGTTTGCAGTGTCCAGGTTATGCTGGTACACCGCTGGACACATGGGAAGACTGTTCCGGAATTACTTGTTGGTGAAAAAAGCACTACTGCTGCATTCATAGGAAACTGAGGGACAACTTGTGTTTTACACACTACCAGACCAAAGTAATATGAAAGAAGATGCCAGGCTTGGAAAGCTCATTTTAATACAAAAAAGAATACTGCTGCACTCGTTTGCATGTTCTGCGTCCTGTTGCTAAAAAGATTGCTGCTGCAGATGTGTCTAACTCAGTTGCTGCTAAGCAGTACAAGATGAAGATTCACACAGATAGCGACGTGGCGCACGCATTCCTTCCTTTTGAGAGGGAGCTAGTTTGAGTTAGAAAACCAACTCAGCTAACAAAAAGGATACCAGAGATTCTCTGAACCATTGCTCATCAGAAAACTGACAGCTCAAGAAACTTATGTTACAAGATGGCAGAAAGTGGCATGCTTCACACTGGACTTGTTTTCCTGCAAAGATAATTCAATTTAGTTTATTGCTATAGTGCCAAATCACAAGAGTCGTCTCAAGGCTCTTCACAAAGTAAACATTCCAATACAGTTCAGTTCATTAAGCCAATCAGTAAAACGTTTCTATATAAGGAACCCAGCAGATTGCATTGAGTCACTGACTAGTGTCAGTGTGTTTTCAAAAATCCTCATACTAAGCAAGCATGTAGCAACAGTGGAGAGGAAAACTCCCTTTTAAAGTAGACATATCATGCTTTTAAATTCTTCCTTTTTGCATCTAAATCATTCAGTTATGGTCCATATACAGTGGAACTGCAGTTCTTAGGTCTGAATTCCTCATTATTGTTTCTGTCAGACACCTTCTCTACCTCTGTTCTGAGCAGTCTCAAAAATGGCCCGTTTTGGTACTGTCTCTTTAAATCTGAATGAAGCTCTGCAAACCCCGCCCCCTCCACTGAGGGACTGACCCCAGTCGGACATTTTTGTAGTTTGATAGAGAAATTACTATTTACAGTAGTAGAAACGTTATATTTGCGTTGTTAAAACATGAGGGGAGAGTTTTCCAACATCCTGCCCTCCAACACGCGACCCCCCCCCACACACACACACACACACAACGGCTCTAAATGAATGTAATGCATTCATTTGGTGTGTTATCACTGTAATTACATGAACCATCAATACCAGCACATTGGAAAATATCATTTAACACCTATGAATACCATATCTGCTACATATACATATATATTTTTGTTGGTATTTTATATTGGTGTCTTAATGGCTGAAAATGGATAAAAAGCACTTACATTTTGATTTAATTATAGGTTTGAGATTCCATAAAAAAGCCAAATTCTTTACTTTTTTGAAGATAAATAGAATAAAGTACATTTCTCCACATGTTTTAATATGTAATCACCAAAGTCCTAATGCTTACATCTTTACAGGTTTTTATTTATTGCTTGCGCTGCATCTTTATTAAATGTATTTAGGTGTACATGTGATAACTGCTCTAACATGCCCAGAGGTTGAAATCAATGCTGTAGAGAAATCCCCAAGATCGGCCTGCTTTGCTAACAAATCTAGTTAAATCTTACCTGCATTCTAAATAAATATCATTAGGTTAAAGCCAGAATGGAGGAAACATGAAGCCAAATGAAATGCATGCTGGATCATCTTGGATTTGAGGCTGTCCTGTGTTCAACTACAGAATAAATGTTTACAAGGCCCAGTTTGGACCAGTACAACTAAGAAGAATTGTACAATCAGTGACTGTTTTTATTATTTGTTTATATTAATTTACAAAGCAGTAATGACACAGCAAACAAATAAATATAATAAATAGAAAGAATGAACAAAAATATTTGAATAATAGGCTTTGGACACCTAATGTCTCCCCTTTTGGTTTTAGTTGTTGCAGGCGTTGTGCACACAGGTGATTTGTGTCCTGGTGATGGTGGTATGTAGGTCTCAGATTTCCCGTCATCCTGTGTTGTCCTCAGAATATGGCAGGAGTTTCCTGATGATGAGGGCCTCAAACCGGTCCTGGATTAAAGCAGGAGACGTAGGCAGAGACCTCCGTTGTCTGAATTCTGAGACGAGAGGGTTGGTGGGGTGTTGATCTTCTCTACCTCATCTAGAAACGGAGATGGTTCAGGGAAAACTTTTCCAAAGACCAGTTCCATGATGTCATCGACGTATGCTGAAATGATAAACAATAACTTTAATGACATATTTTGTTTACAAGCAGCTTTTGGAAAGTTGGTTCTGTTCTACTAATGTTTATAGAGACATTTTTGTTGTTGTTGTTTTGGTTCATTATTTACTTTGCTTATAAGTTCACTTTGCTGCAGTGATTTCACAATTTATAAAAAATGTTAATAAAATACTGCCACTACAATTATTCAAATGATTGGAATCAAAATAAGCATATTAAAGAACAGCACAGTTATTAAATGTTGCAGCTGTTTTTATAGACTTAGCTTGGGGACAGACTTTCTGTACACATGATGCTCAGATCAGGTGGTTGTTTACAGAAAAGAATGTAATTCTATCATTTCAACAGAATGTTATCTTTCCAAACAACGACTAACCCAATAAAACATAAAATAAATCACTCTGCTGCCATCAGATGGAGTGATTCAGGGGGTGTGATGTTCTAATGATAGTGGCTTCTTAGAGGTCTGAGGTGTAGGGCTAAAGTATCATCACTCACTTTGGTCTGAAATAAATATTTTATTGTACTGACATTTCAAAGCCTTGCAGTGCCAAACTTTCACTTACCTAAACATCAGACTTTATGAACAGCTGTGTCCCAAGTGAGCACATCTGGGCTTTAGTCTGACATCCTGTCAGTGAAAGATGCTCCAGCCTCCTGGATGTGGACTCTAAAAAAGCAAAGGTGCATTTTTACTTTTGTTATAATGATTTTTACAGGTTATTTTAGCAGCTTTCTGACAGTCACGCTCATACAGAGTGTCAGTGTCTGACTTGATCCGAGTTAGTTTTTATTTCTGCAGTGAGCCATGAAACCTCACCTCAGAGATTGTTCTTTAAAATTTGTATTAAATCCACTGTGTTGACGCATTTTAACAACCTTTATTTCATGACATTTGCAGCATGCTAGGTTTACTTCACTCTCAAAAAGTAAGACAGAGAGTCTCTGCTGGGCCACAAAGATCAGCCAAATCCACATTTATCTAGTTACTAAATAACTAGCACATAGCGCTAGATTAAACAGGCCCGATGCTAATGCTAGCAAAACAGTAGCCCATAAATACAATTCTGAAGTAAAGTTTGCCGACATTTTAAAGTTATATGAAGCTTACCGCTTGCTGCTGTGTCCGTTACTGCCAGTGGCGGCTCGTCCATAGGGGGCGCTAGGGCACCGCCCCACCACTCACAGGAAGGAGAAGAAGAAGATAGGAATCACAAAATATATTTAAAAAAACATAAAAAGTGAACTAAACGATCTATACACACCATATGGACTAAGTGCTGTGTGTAATCTGTGTTTAATAATGTTTTTTTTTTTACTTTTAACACGGCCGAATCGTCGACGTACTTGTCACGTGTCCTCTCGCGGGCGCAGCAATCTTTACCATTGACTTAATATGGGCTAACTGGCGCATGTGCAGTGGGTCCCCAAACCGTCCACAACGAGAAAGAATAGGAGAGCGGTTGGTCGCATCTTTTAGCGATCGTCGCCGCCTCACCGGGTGAATTCTGCTCAGACCAGGGGGAGGAGATCGCTGATTGGTCAGGTTGTTCACCCCGCCCTGAGGGGGAAACTTTCCACAGGCTGGCACAGTGTGGCTCCATCTGTGCCAATTTGTCACAGCAGCAATAACACACTACTTCCACTGAATATTTTTTTGTTGTTCAACCTTTTAGCCATCTTTGCTATAATTGTGAAATCATCAGTGACAAATAAAGTTAATTGCTTCAAAACCTGACGTAGCAAACGCTACTGGTAGGTTCCAATGTGTGAAACCTGAGCCAATCGAATTGCTTGTTGTTGAGTTTTTTTCAGCTGGCTGGCTTTCGTGTTAACCAATCACAGGGAGAGAATCCACGTAAACAGGAAAATGATGAATGCGGGCGGGCAAACTCTTGTCTTTGGCAAAACAATGCCAGCAAACAGTCTGATCAGCTAAGCTTTTACGTTGGGATGTAGAATTTCACGAACCGAGTGGATTATTTTTACTACACCACACAGATTATGGCCATAACCAGCAGGTAAGCCTCATTTTAGCTTTTGGCTTCAGGAAATAGCATGCTGCCTCGTTAGCAGCTAGCACCGCTCCATACGGTTTGAACTAAGTGGTACTTCTTGTTTGTGAGTCTGGGCTTTAATCTAAACGCCGGCTGCTTCTGTGAATATCTTGCGTTGTGTCACTGTGTGTTTTTCTGGATACGTGTAGCGTCTATTTTACGGCCTCACGTTTATTTACAGCTTATGGGTGTTCTGTTTGTAGAAAGTGGATTCTATTGATTAGATTTAATTTATTCCCCTTAAGCGTGTGTGCAGTTTGTGTAATATATGGGTGAATGGATGAATGTTTTTGTCAAAAACATGCTTAATATATTCGAAAACCTTTTGAACAACTTTGTTGCCGGAAGCGCTACTGTGACCGTCAGTTGTGTGACGCTGATGCTTAAGAATCAATGGTAATTTGGCGTCCCCTATTGGTGATATGTGGTTAGCGCCCCACCCAAAAAAAAAGTCACCGGCCGCCACTGGTTACTGCCATATTAAGAAGAAATGACCCCTCAAAGTCCTTCTCCGGACCGTGCTGGAGGACTTCATATGCTGTCTGTCTGTCTGCTGCCCTGCCGGCCGGCTCTAGCCTGGTCTAGCGGTAGTCACCAGCCTGACATGTGAAAATACTGCCACAGCACTCGTCCTTAAAGGGAATAAAACTTAAAAATTTGTGTAACTCAGAAAAACGAACATTTGGGACTCTCCACTCCTGACTTATTCATTCTCCACATTGGACTACAAAAATCTTAGCGAGAAGAAAAAATGGCGGATTTACTTTCTGTTTAGCCGGAGGTTCAAGACCATATTTGGACGTCATCGTGACGACACAGTAAAAATATGTAAAAGTCATTTTTAAAAACTGAACAGGTGGACAAATGACCAAAACCTTATAATTAAATACAGAAATAGCACCTATAGTGAATAATATAATACGTTTTGCACACTTAGACACTTAAAATGTGAAAAATACTGTATTAAGGGATAAAAAAGTGGGTTTTTCATGATATGTCTCCTTTAACAGGAAGAAACCTCCAGAGGATCCTGGCTCAGTATGGGCAGCCATCCACCACGACTCACTGGGGTTGAGAAGACAGAGCAGACACACACACACACACACAACATATATATCAAGTAGTGTTTCTATGGCTACACTGTGATTTCTTAGTAGAAATTCTATTTAGTAAGATAAACTTTATTGTCTCTATCGGAGTGAATCTATAATTAATTCAACAGGTGAACTAATAGTAGCACATTCTATGTTAAAGAAAGTGAGATGTAATATCAGGAGAGGGAGAATGTTCCTGATTCCATGTCACATGTGAAATCACCTGAAGTGACTCAACCAAACACTCCTGCTGTGATTACAAATGCTCCAGTTCAGGTGAGATGACCTCCACGCTGGCTACATGACGTAACCTGATGATATGTCAAGTTTAAAAACATAAAAGAAATGCAGTGTTTTTGAGTTGTGATTAATGTTTGCTGAGTTGAGTTCTGTAGTGTACTTTAACAAAAGGGGGAATGTTGTGTTCTGAACCACTAGGGGCAGTGTACTGTTATGCTGAGATGTAGAATGAAGAAGAAGACATATTCAAGATTGATGCTACAGGGAGCGTGACTTGGAATCGTAGGATGGCCAAAGAAGATCCTGCCTTTCTCGCCTCTGATTGGCTAGAAGGGCTCTCCTACGATTGGCTATTTTTTTTTTACTTTCTTTATTTCATTCATAATATAAAACAAACAACAAATAAAACAAAAAATAAACAGCATTTAAATACATTACCAAACAATGAATGAAAAGGAGCAGAGAGAAGAAAAAATCTTATAAAAATCTGCCCCTTTTTACAATACTAAATTAAAATAAGAGAAACTTAAATTTCAATATTATTGCTCTTTCAGCTCTTCCATACTTCTAGAATATTTACAATATTACTACTCATTTAACTCAATACTTCACAAACACCATCTTACATTATATTTACATATTTAGTTAATACCATTGATTTGATACATTTTTAAAATACAGTTAGTGATTTGGATTCTTTTAATTCCTTATTCAGATTGTTCCATAATTTAACCCCAACCACAGAAATACAGCATTCCTTCTTTTTAGTTTTAAACTTAGGCATCTCAAAAACACATGTTCTTCTAAACTTATAACTACCAACTCCTTTTTTGAACAGTTTCAGAATATTAACAGGTAAACTATCGCTATTAGCTTTATACATAAGTAGTAGTATCCTTAAGCTCACTAGATCATGAAATTTCAATACTTTATGTTTATAAAATAAAGGATGAGATGGATCTCTATAACGGGTGTTACTGATGACCTTCAAAGCTCTTTTCTGTAAAATAAACAGTGGATGAATGTAGGTTTTATATGTTGACCCCCAGACTTCTACACAATAAGCCAAATATGGCTCAATTAATGAATGATATAGTGCTAACAACCCAGAACTGTTTAGTAAATATTTGACTCTGTGTAATACCGCAATAGCTTTGACCATTTTACCTTTTATATATCCTATATGTGATTTCCAACTAAGATCCTCATCAATCATGACTCCCAGAAATTTGATTTCCTTTACTCTGTGAATTTCCACACCATCAATATTTATAGATACTTCATTATTTTGTTTATCATTAAACACTATAAAATTTGTTTTATCAAGATTTAAAGTTAGTCTATTTATATCAAACCATTGTTTTACTTTAACCATCTCACTGTTTAGCACTTGAATTACATTTTGTATATTTGACCCAGAATAAAACAATGTTGTGTCATCTGCAAACAAAACCGAACCAAGCAAAGTAGACACATTTACAAAATCATTAATAAAAAATATAAACAGTTTCGGACCAAGGACCGACCCTTGTGGCACCCCACATATAATATCACTCAATTCAGATTTTATCCTATTTAACTGTACGAACTGTTTCCTATTGTCTAAATAACTTTTAATCCAATGATGTGCCATTCCTCTTATGCCAAGTTGATGTAATTTTTGAAGTAATCTTCCATGATCAATAACATCAAATGCTTTTTTTAAGTCAATGAAAACACTAATAAAAGAATGTTTATTATCTATTGCTGTTGAGATTTTATCAGTTAATTCCATTATCGCCATTGAAGTTGAATGTTTGGTCCTGAACCCATATTGTACATGATTTAGAATAGCATTTTTATCAATACATTTATCCAGCCTCGATACAAAAACTTTTTCAAGTATTTTTGAAAACTGTGGAAGTAATGACACTGGTCTGTAATTAGTCAGATTATATTTATCACCACTTTTAAACAGTGGAACAACTTTCGCAATTTTCATATCATCAGGAAAAATTCCTGTAGACAGCGATAAATTACAAATATATGTAAATGGGTCAATAACAGATTCCATTATAATCTTAACAGTGTTCATGTCCAAATCCTCAAAATCAGTTGATTTTTTATTTCCACAGTTTTTTACAATGTTTCTTATTTCATCTTTTTCTACTCTGTCAAGAAAAATACTATCAACATTATCAGTTATTGCATTCAATGTGTCTTCTATTATTGGCTTATTTTCCACCAAACTCACCCCAATATTGACAAAGAATTTATTAAACTCATTAGTAATTTCACTAACATCATGAATTTCTTTATCGTCCTTAATCAAGTAATTTGGTATGTTAGATTTTGATTTATCTCTATTAATGACACTGTTTATTATTCCCCATGTTGCTTTATTATTACTTTTATTCTTATTCAATAAATCACCATAGTAATCCTTTTTTTGTTTCCTAATTATTGTTGTTAATTTATTTTTGTAGGTTTTATATCTATCTTCTGCTTCTTTTGTTTTTAACTTCAAAAAAACATTTATACAAATGATTCTTTTTTGAACAGGCATTTTTTATTCCCTTAGTCATCCATGGTTTATTTCTGTTATTTTTCACCTTATTCATTAATTTACAATTTTTATAGTATGAATTCATTAATATTTTCATAAAATATGAATATGCAGCATTAACGTCGTTAACATAAACTCCTTCCCAATTTTGTGTTACCAGCTCATTTTTTAAAGCCTCCAATGCTTTGACTGACTTATCTCTTTTATCATTTGAAATAGTAACGTTTTCCTTGGTCAAATGTTTATATTTAAATATTGCAAAGACAGGTAGGTGGTCACTAATATCTGTCATCAATATTCCACTCCTCATAATATTATCTGTTTTATTAGTGAATATATTTTCTATTATTGTTGCACTATGTGAAGTAATTCTAGTTGGTTTATTGATCAAAGGAAATAAACCTAAACTACTCATTGAATCAAGAAATTCACCTGTTATTTTTAGACCTGCAGAATAATCTAAATTAATATTAAAATCTCCACACAAGAACAAAGTTTTGTTCTTGCATTCATCAATCACCTCAATTAATTTGTCTGAAAATGTTTCAACACAAGAACCTGGTGCTCTATAAACACAACTAATTAGTATATTTTTTTCTGGTCTATTGTTTATTTCCACAGTTATTATTTCCATTACATTTTCCTCCACCATTGTCATTTTTTCCACTAATTTACATTTCAGATCTGATATAATAAACCCCTCCACCTTTCTTATTTTTTCTATTTATAAAATAAGATTCATATCCCTCCAGCCGTACATCATCCATATTGTTATCTGTAAGCCAAGTCTCTGTAATTGCAATCACACTAAATTTACTTTTAAATTCATTCAAGTAATCTTCTATTGTTGACGATTTACAATACAAACTACGGCTGTTTAAGAGCATAAATGTCAGTGTACCCTCCATTACCACACCAATATTAAATTGATCATTCTCATAATATTCACAGTTATGAGTATTTATACTAAACATACTTTCATCAATTTTACTATCAACATCATATATTTTGTTGGATGTATCCATGTTCAAGTGGGTTTCTGTCCCTCTTTCTGATTACCATTACCCTGATTTTTCTATTCAGTTCTCTATTTCTTGAAGTCATCTAATGTATTTTTTGTCCACCCTTCTAACTACAGTTATCCTGACTTGTTCATTCTGTCCTGTATTTCGTGAGGTCATCTATGTTTCTTATTTGTACTCCATTTGTTCCTTCTCTTACCCTTATCCAAATCCTACAGTTCCAAATCCATGTATCAGCTATATGTTTCTGTTTTTTCAATAATAGTGCTTCCCTTGCCATGTCTGCATTCTTTTTTGTTAGATGCTCGTTTATGTACACATTAGTTCCTTTCAGGTTTTTTTTGCCTGTTTTAATAATTCGTTTTTTTGTTTCCTGCTTGTAAATTTCATTACAATGGTGTTTGGTCTATTTTTACTCTGTTTAGATGGGATCATATGACAATCCGATATATTCTCCCGTTGAATATCGATGCCCTTCTGTTGCAAAAAAGCTGTAACTTGCTGCTCCAGAGTCATGCGTTCTCCTGATGGTGCGTCCTCCCCCGTAGCTTCACCAGAATTCACCACTCTGGCATAGGAGCGATGTTTCGTCTCCAATCCCGTTATTACAACCTCATCCTTCCTTGAATATTGTTCCAGTTCATCTATCCTTTGTTCAAGTTTCCCTATAAGTTTATCTTTTTCCACCACCAGTTTTTTTAAGTTCTTTAATCTCTTCCATCAACTTACTAAGACATGACATCTCACCAGATATACGATTAATTGAGGTCTTTATCTCCTCTATATCTTCTTCAATTTTATCAATTTTTCTTGGTGGAGCCATATTTCAGTTGTCTGTTAAGTTTTAGTTATTAAAAACAAAATGCAAAAATGCACCAACCAGTAGTTAGATCCGTTAATCTTTGGCGTAACAGGCCTGGTCCCGCTGCTAGCTCAGCTGTCTGGCGTTAGGGTTCAGTTAGACCTGGTCCGAGAACTAGCTCCCTTAGCTAGAATCGATGTTTGGTTTGAGCGTAGTCCTGCCCTTGGCTCTGCTAACTGCCGTCTTGGTCCAGACCTTATCCTCCCGTTGGTTCCGCTGGCTGGCGTCGTGCCCCGGCCCTGACTCGGTCCTGCCGTAGGCTCCTGCCTTCGATGTTGCTGGATTGGTCCTGTGGAACAGCGCCAGGTTCGGCGCTGCCGGGCCGGGCCGGTGGATCCGCGCCGGGTTCGGTACTGACGGGCCGGGCCGGTGAAAGTGCGCCGGGTCCGGTGCTGCCGGGCCGGTGGAACCACGCTGGGTTCGGTATTGACGGGCCAGGCCGGTGGAATCTCGCCAGGTTCCGTGTTTCCGGGCCGGGTTCGGTGTTGTTTAACTCGCATTCCTCTTTACTGGAATCACAGTTTTGTTTTTCACGCCTCGACCTCACCTGTCACTCCTTCTTCCTCAAAGTTACCGTTTAAAGCAGGGGTGGGGAATCCTGGTCCTGGAGGGCCGCTATCCCGCAGGTTTTGTGGTTTATCTGCTCAAACACACTTGATTCAGTGCTTGAATCACCTGTGCAGCAACTCTGCAGAAGCCTGCTAATCACCTGCTCAATGAAATCAGGTGTGTTGAAGCAGGGTTACAACCAAAACTTGCAGGATACCGGCCCTCCAGGACCAGGGTTCCCCACCCCTGGTTTAAAGTTTGGTCACCAACTTGTCCCAAAGACAGGAGAGCGAGCTGCGTGTTACGCTATTTCATTTAGCAGCAAACTATCTTCCCTCGCTAAGTGCAGACTGTCCTCCTGCCACCAATAGAACAGCTGTTTTGGGGAGTTTTGTAAAGAAAATGTGAATTTAGTGATGTAATAACCATTTTGTTCTGTTTTGAAAACGTTATTTTCATACCGTTGGATTTACTTTATATCTGTTGGCTCTCAAGCATTGAGGTTAGTGGAGTGCATAGGCTATGTGTGCTAGCCTAGTCAACTAGACCAAATTCTTGCCTTGCAAAGTTTGGTCTAGGCACGCTTCATTGGAACCCTCGCAGCCCGATCCACTGCTGTGGCTGTCCAATCACAGCTCGCTATAGTTTTGGTTGGGCCAATCACAGCGCTCTATATTGTGGGCCAATCACAGAGCGGGAGTAGCCGATGACATCAGAGCTGCAACCACAAACACAAGCAACATGGCGGCGGCGCAGGAACCACGATAGTTTGAAACGGCTTTGTCATCAACATTGGATTATTTAGACTCCAACGTGCTAAGTCTGTCTGATATACTTAGCAGCTTCTTATTGTTATCAAACAAAGTAGTGCAATGTCCCAGTACACCTGATATTCACATGTTTTTATACAAAAACGACAGAAATCATTGATGTTAGACGCCATTGCTGCCTCCCTCTTTTCTGTGGCTGTGATTACGTCACGTTGTTCGTTACTCTGATTGGTCCTAGCGCTATCCAATTGCATGCAGACAGTTTGAAAGACAACCGTAGATCCCGCCTCACGACTGAGAGCCGTCAATGGGTCGTGGCAGATCTAGTCTTTCCAGAGTATGACAATCTGTACTGCAAATATTGTTACGTGTACGGCCACGACTGGGCTCCGACCACAATTATATGGAAAGCGAGCACAGAGGACAGACCAAAAATAGCCAGCGGAGCTAATCGCGGAACCGGGCCGGACTCCACCATCAGCAAACGGGGAACCGGGCCGGGACGGACTCCACCATCAGCCAGCGGAGCTAACCGCCGGACCGGGCCGGATTCACCAGCAGACAGCGGAGCTAACCCCCGGACCGGGTCGGACTCCACCATCAGCCAGCGGAGCTAAGCGCCGGACCGGGTCGGACTCCACCATCAGCCAGCGGAGCTAAGCGCCGGACCGCGCCGGATTCATCAGCAGCCAGCGGACTTGACTTGAAACAATGCACAGGACTTATGCTAGGGTTACAGCAGCAGAAAGTAGAGATCCACCACAGCAAGAACTAAACAACTTAGAGAAACAAGTGATAGACTTTCTTGGCAGCAAAGGGATAAATATACAGAACTAGGATATAGAGGGGTGTCATCCTCTTCCAAGTAAAAACAAAAATCAGAAACCTGCAATTATTATCAGATTTGTGAACAGAAAACAAAAGAAAGAATTGCTTAAACAAGGAAGGAAGCTGAAGGGAACAAATGTATATATGAACGAACACCTCATTAAGAAAAATGCAGACATAGCAAGGCAAGCAAGAATTCTTAGAAAGCAGAATAAAATACAGTCAACATGGACCTCAAACTGCAAAGTGTTCATTAAGTTGAACGGGTCTCCAGAGCAGGCAAAGATTCTGGTCATCAAAGAAATGACGGAACTAGAAAGATACAAGTGAAAAAATGGATACTAAATATTGAGAAATTAATAACAATAAAAAAAGTAATAATAAAAATAATAAAAAAGGTGAATATAGAATAACTTTGCAGGCTATCAGTTGGGATTCTGAATAGCAAAAAAAAATAAAAACTTGTTTAAAATGGACACAGAGGAAAAAATATATGATATAGACAATAAAATAGATGAAAGCATATTTGATTTAAACATAAATTGTGATTATTATGATGATGAAAAATTGAACAGTGAGATATTTATAGCAGATATGTGTGATTTGTGCGATTGTGTGATTGCTATAACAGAGACATGGCTCAAGAATGACATTATGGATGAAGTTCAAATAGAGGGATATGAGCTTTTTTTGCAAATAGAACACATAAAAGAGGAGGTGGGGTGGCTTTGTTTATTAGAACAGATTTCAAGTGTAAACTGGTTGAAGAAATGACAATGATTGAGGATGGTGTAATGGAAGTAGTAACTGTGGAAATTAGTAATGATAAACAAAAAATATTCTGGTTAGTTGTGTTTATAGAGCTCCTGGTGCTTGCGTTAAGACATTCACCGAAACAATCATTGAGATGGCTGATCACATTAAGAACAAAACCTTGCTCATGTGTGGAGACTTTAATATTAATTTAGAACTGCCTGCTGGACAGAAAACAAATGATTTCATTGATTCTATGTACAGTTTAGGACTATTCCCATTAATCACCAAACCAACCAGGATCACATCACATAGTGCAACTATAATTGATAATATATTCACAAATAAAAAAGATGATGTAATGAGGAGTGGGGTATTGATGACCGATATTAGTGATCATTTACCTGTCTTTGCAGTATTGAAATACAAACAATTGATAAAAAAAGAAATCACTATAAATTACAAACGAGATAAATCGGTTAAAGCCTTGAAAGCACTACTTAAAGATCTTGAAATGCAGAATTGGGAGGAAGTTTATGTAAGGGATGTTAACACTGCATATACATCCTTCATGAAAATACTGATGAAATCATTTAACAATAACTGTAAATTAATCAAAATTACTGGTAAAAGGGTAGACCAACCATGGATGACTAAAGGAATAAGAAATGCCTGCGCAAAAAAACCCCAGCTATATAGGACTTTTTTAAAATCACAAACAAGAGTAACAGAAGACAGATATAAAAAATATAAAAATAAATTAATAACAATAATTAGGAAACGAAAAAAAGATTATTATGGTGAACTATTGAAAAAGAATAAGGAAAATACAAAGGCTACATGGGGAATAATTAATAGTGTGACTAACAGAAATAAAACTAAATCAAATATACCAAATTACTTTGTCAAGGACAATAAAGACATTTACGATATTAAAGAAATTTCTAATGAATGATTTTTTTTGTAAATGTAGGGAGGAGTTTGGTGGGTCACAAAACTTTAATAGAAGATAAACAGAAAACATTAGTAAATAATGTCAGTAGTATTTTCCTTGGCAAAGTGGAAAAACAAGAAATACGAAAAATTGTAAAAAACTGTGGAAACAAATGATCAACTGATCATGAGGATTTGGACATGATGACTGTAAAGACTATAATAGAATCTGTTATTGATCCTTTCACTTATATATGTAATTTGTCACTTTCTACGGGAGTCTTCCCCGATGCTATGAAAATAGCTAAAGTTGTTCCATTATTTAAGACTGGTGATAAACGCAATTTCACTAATTACAGGCCGGTGTCACTGCTTCCACAGTTTTCCAAAATAATAGAAAAAGTCTTTGTATCAAGGTTGGATAAATTCATTGAAAAAAATTATATTTTACATAATGAACAGTATGGATTCAGGACCAAACATTCAACAGCAATGGCAATAATAGATTTAACAGAGAAAATATCCACAGCAATTGACAATAGGCAAGGCAAGGCAGTTTTATTTATATAGCGCATTTCCTACCCGAAGGCAACTCAAAGCGCTTTACAAACAAATAAGACATTACAAAACAGAACATACAAAAAATAGACAATGGACAACTAAAGCTAGAAACTCTTAACACAATACTAACAGAGCTTCATCTAGACTAGCAGAGCTTCGCTTGGACAATGAGGACCAAGAAATTATTATTATAGAACTAAACAGAACTTCAGTGAGACTAAATGTAGCTGAGATCAGTGGCGGTACTGATAGGGTATCAAGGTCAACCAGAAGTCACTAAGTGCACAAATGATTGTTTAAACTAAGAGTGTAGGGTGACCTGAACTGAGGCAGTATAACTAGTAAAACCAGCTAACATTTAAGACTGACTAAATGAATGGTTACTAAAACTAGAATCATATGACATATAACAGACAGTGAGCTAGATTAAGAATTAATACAGTAAAATCAAAATAAAAACACTGCCAGATAATTNGGGGGGCAACATATATAGACAGACATGGGTCTCCAAGAGGTGGGCAGGGCGGGGCTGGGAACCTCCTCGCTCCAGCGAGAGAGAGCGCAGTCTCAGTGTGCGTTCTCGATTCCTGACGTTCAGAGGTGGGAGGGAGATAGAGGGTACGCAGAGCACATTGACTCCTTCAGTACGGTGTCCTTGGCAGGCCAGGCCACAGTTCCAAAGGCGGGGGGGTAGGGCGGGGTTCACAGCATCTGTCTGTATTCCTTCTGTGGGGGTGGATCTTCGCAGCTCAAGGCTGCAAGGGCGCCAGATTTAGATAAGAAAAGTTGTTTAGGAACAGGCAGAGATAATCTTCTCTCAGCCTTGCAGTTTTTAGCTGGACTTCAGTCCCTCAGTGAATCCAATAATTGGGTTTAAATTAGCCCACACCGTGCAGAACCTTCTCCAAGATCACATCCATTTTGCGCGCTAACGCCGGGATCGCATGCAGCTAGAACCTCTAGCTTGCGAATCACCTCGAGCAACGTCTGAGTCTGAGTGGTCTCTGCCCAGCTGAGACTTTCCTTGAGTTCAGGTGCCATTCCAATCGCCCCCGACTTTCCAAATTTCAGAAATACCAGAAATCCTCCAACTCGAATAAGAAGAGATCCAGAAATCATAATTCCAAATATCCATGTGTCTTCTACGTCCTCCACGGACAGCTGGGAGAGGCATATAATATTCTACTCCTTCCAGGAATCCAAAATATACTCCACCGGGTGCGTTCTGTCCAGACAGGATGGAGCCCCCTGCTCCATTCTCATTGTTGAAAAAATCTTGTCAATCCTGTTGAATGTCCAGCTTACCAAATTCATGATTTAATATAAAATTGAGTTTTCAGGAGGAATGCAGAAAAATGCCCTAATAGACAGACAGGACAAGAGCCTTGGGAAAAGAAGAGGAAAAGTGTCTGTGCTCTCCGAGTGCCGGAAAGTGATGTAATAAACAAATAACTGCAGAATATGAGAGGGTGAGCATTGCATCATCAATCGAGAGTTCCTAAATGGGGATGCCAAGTGATGTTTGTGCTAATTTGTTGCTTGAAATCATATTAAAACTGAATGATATCAAAACAAGTGATTAAATTACTCTAAAAATACACACTGGTCTGTTATCAGTCAACGATATTTTTCAACAGAAATGTAATGCATCTTTCCAACAGAGAAATATTTGACTGTAATCATAACCACAATAATAAAATATTCAATATTTCAATAATTATTCTTGAAAATACATGTTTTCAGAAAGGGCAGAAAGGTCATTTTCCACCTTCTCAAAATTCCCACGCAGCATTGGATTGTGGGTTATACACTTTTCTGAAGTCCACGCCGATGTGGGCTTTGGCAAAGTGCGAATCAAGGGTGCAAAATGGGCGGGGCCAAGGTCCAGAATCAAGACACCCTACACCAGGGATAGAGACAATCTCTTGCTCGAGGGCCAGTGTCCTGCATGTTTTTGTTTCCCTGCTCCAACACTCTTGCTTCACCTGTTCAGCAGCTCATCAAGCCCTGCAGAAGCCTGTTAATCACCTGCTGATTAAAAGTTTCTTCCTGTTAAAGGGGAGTTTTCCTCTCCACTGTCTCTTGCTTACTATGGGGATTACTGTAAAGTCTGACACACGTTAGTGACTATCAGCTCCTCTAAATCCGAGACCATGGTCTTGAGTCGGAAAAGGGTAGAATGCCTTCTCCAGGTCAGGGACGAGGNTAAAGAGTACTTCATTAGCGTTTTTATTGACTTACAGAAAGCTTTTGACGTTATTGATCATTCAAGTTGTATTGTGTTTATATGTATATTGTTTTGTAGTTGTTGTATTTTTTTAATTGAATGAAATAAAAGGAATAATAATAATATTTTCATATACATAGGATGGCTTGCCAGGCTATATGTGTGTCTTACCTAATATGAAATATAATAAATCTGCCCTATTTTGCCCAGCTGTGTGCAGCAGGTCTGTTTCTCTTCTAGAGTAATGAAAACTGGTTACCGGTCCAGTATAGGATTCAATTCAAACTATTGCTCTTTGTTTTTAAATCTCTTCATGGTCTGGCCCCACCTTACATTGATGACTTATTGTCAACTTACACTCCTGCCAGGAATCTGAGGTCAGGTTCCCAGTCCTTGTTGTCAATTCCAAATGCTCGCCTTAAGACGCGAGGTGATAGAGCATTTTCTGTGGCCGGTTCAAAGCTTTGGAATAACCTTCCTCTGCAGCTCAGGTCATCTCAGAGTTTGGATGCTTTTAAGGCACTACTCAAAACGCATTTCTTTGACCTGGCTTTTAATGTTGGTTAATTTTTATTCTTTTATGGATCTTGTATTAAACTGTTTTATGTGTGTTTTTATTTTTCTTCTTTTATCTTGCTGTTTTATGTTTTTAGTTTATTTATTGTGTTGGCATGTTCATTATGAATGTGTATGTACAGCACTTTGGGTTGCATGAGCAACGATAAGCGTGCTTTATAAATAAACGTGGCCTTGACCTTGAAAAAAAGGTCTAAATCATAATCAGCTTTGAATTAAATTTAGATTAAATGATACACATTTAAACAGATGATGAGATGTGTCCTAACTTGCAAACAGCCTTAACCTCTGAAAGTGAAGACATAACATAGCCTATAGTAATAAGATAATCCCATGCTTGAGAGCCAACAGTTATAAAGTCAATCCAACAGTGTGATAAATGCAACTAGATTTATTACAAGTTCACATTTGACGTTTTTCAGGTTCTTTTATAAAATAAACTGAAGCTGGTTTGTTGTAAAACAGGACAGAATGGTTATTATAGAGCTAAGTTCACATGTTCTTTAGAAAAAACTCCTCAAGATCTGTCTGCAGACATAAAAACCTGCAGCGAGGGAAGACGCTTTGCTGTTACATGAACTAGCCAGTTGTAGGAGAGCCCTTCCAGCCAATCAGAGATGAGAAAGGCGGGGCCTTTATTGGCCATCCTATGATTCCAAATCACGCTTACAGGGAGCCTAAGGCTCGTCCCACTTGTGTCTGCTCATGGGTCCCTGAACGGGGCTATAAAGGCTATTTTCTAATCCGCTTTGCCTTACGCCCTGAATCACACACATGTTGTACTTCAGTTTAAATGAAAAGTAATGATGTGAGTGTCTTTAAATTAAATAGTTTAACTGCATTGTTTATCTGTTACTGAGGTACTCTGTTCAGCTTGTTTGGACAACATATTAATTAAAAATGAATTAAATGGTAATAAATCTTTTTTATTACTTTTAAAATGAATGTGACGGGAAAAACATGGCGTTGGTTCTGATGCATTGTCGCTACATCACTGCGGGTTTTTGTCAGCATTTTGTTTAAATCTCGTTGAAACTTCAGACATTCATACAGCGATGTAAGCTTCAGTTGCACCTTCTCCTTAGTCTGGTTAGCTTCGCTGTGGTAGATTCCACTCTCCGTAACATGAGGTGAGGCGAGGCAACGTGTGGTGTGGAGAGGAGACGTTAGGTGAGGTGTCAGGAGGGAAGGCAACGTCATTAATTGCTAGGGATAAGCAAGTACACCATGTCATGTATGTATACGTTACTTTGTACTTACGTGGTGATGTAAGGGGCGGGACGTGAGAGAGAGAGGAACGTTCCAGAATATAACCGTTGGTCATTCTTCCATGAGAGAAAATAAAGGAAGCAAGTAGAGGAAGACGCTTCGTGTCGTGATTCAATTCGAAGTGCTACATCTAATTAAGAAGTAAGGAGAGCACACAACACACCACTATCTGTATCTGTATCTGTTCAACCATCTAAATTATCTGTATCTGTACTCGGAGTGGGTGGGGCATAAACCGAAAACGGGCGTGGTTTAACCGGAAGTGGGTGGGGCTTAACTCAGTGTGTTTTTGATCACAATAGTAAAGGAACTAATACAGAACAGGTTTTTCAATAAACTCAGAACAGGAATACTAAAATGCATGAATGAATATAACTGCAGTAGGAAATATAAACTACTAGAATAAGACACAACTTTTTAATTTGAATTTTTTTTATTTTAGGATCAAACTATTTTTTTCTAAAGTTCTTGGCATTTTTCCCCACACAAAGTTAAACAAAACAATGTTGAGGTGTGTGCGTGTCTGTGTGTGTGTGTGTGAGAGAGAGGGAGGGAGAGAGAGAGAGAGAGAGAGAGAGAGAGGACCGGAGAGAAGGACAGTGACCAACGCGATACGAGCCGTTTTCAGCTCTGTCTTGTCAAATGCACCGCTATGAAACGTAACTTTAAATGTTACACAAACTGAAAAAGAGGCGAGCTGAAGAAGGGAGTACTGATTACTGAAGCAACGTGACGAGAGAGCTGATATCTATATGGCTACGAGCACAGAGGCAGCATCAGTCACTGTTGTGTGTGAGCGGAGCGCAGCTCCCTGTGCTGCAGAGATGGGCCGTTTCTCAATATGTGTACTTGTCTGTACTTGTGTACTCCCGTCCTTGTGAAACGTCATCAACGATGGTCCAAGTACTGTTCCAATCCTAAGTACATATAATGGCAAGTTCGCTCAAAGTTCCCGGATATGTTCTTGCTCCGCCCATTGTATCGAGGATGCATTTGATGCATCCTTCTGCGAACTTGAGACAGCAAAGTTTCCCATAATGCATTGCGCCGCTAACGTTATACTCCGAACGGCAGAGGAGAAAGCTTATAACTGTTGTGTTTTATATCAGAAATACAAATAAATCAATATAAAGTTGTCTGTTATTGTAAATAATTGCGTATAACCTGTAAAATTTGCTGTGTATTTGTTTTTTTCTTCTTTCAGACTCTTCACGATCCCTCAAAATGCTAATGAGCTAACCCACTATCAAAATAAAAGCATCATTGCTTTGTTTAGATGAAAAAAACTTTGTTTCTTCATTTAACAGCAGGAAACGCTGATATTTTATCAGTTTTGATGAAAAGTGGACCAAATATAATACAAATAATAATACGTTTTCATTGTTTTTTTGTCATTTAAAGGAGCAGGAGGCAGGATGATGAAACGAAACTCATTAGCGACGCGCTCGGCGCTGTGAGTAACTGCAGCCTGGCACGAGAGCGCGCATGAACTCTTCACTATGAAAAAAAAAAGTTTCACAGTGATGTACGGCCAGAGCGCGGCTCGATATTATCAAAACAAGGCACCATGTCTAGCGACGAAGTAAGTAACAGTCCTGCTTAGAGGTTGGACTGTAGGTCAAATATGACATATTTCTAATGATTCATCTTCGGTTTGGAAAATGTCCGTTCTCTTCAGTGGTACACAGAAACTGAAGCATGATCACAGCTGAAATGCTACCGCACGCTAGCTCTCTCCGGCTACCGCACTATAGCTATCTCCGACTCATCGGTGAGATCATATCATCAAATCAAGCTCTGTTTACGTTTCTCGTCAGAATAAACGGAGCATCCATTTATCTCAAAAGACAAGTGGTGTCTCGTCCACAAAACGCAGAAGTGATCCGATTACTCCTTAGTTGCATTTAGCTATTTCAAATGGATCAGGAAGCTATATGCTAAGCACCGTTAGCTTCTTGTTTTTTGTTCATCTGCACAAAGATTTGTTAGATTACCTAAACTTGTATTATCTAAATCCATAGATTTTATTTTCTTAGTTTAAATTGCGGAGACCCCGCTCTGATATGTTTACCGATTATTCCTTACCTGGTCACTAGAAAATGAGCCATGTCCGCATCCTTTTTCAGTCCCAGATCAAGTTGAAGCAGTCTCCATTCTTCAATAGCGTATCCAATACATATTCGGGTCCCTGTCCGGCTTTTATCATACTTTCTTTTTGACTCTCGAGATGCCGCTGATAAAACCTTCTTCTTTGTGCCACTCTTTAGGCTTTGAGTTGCGCTTGGTCTTTTGCTGGTTGTAGAATCCATTTCCAGAGTTCGTCCTCTTCTTCTGAGGTTTTAACGCGGCTAGCAAACAACGCATTACCGCCACCTAGCCAGCTTTTTCCTCTTCTTCTTCTTCTTCCGGTTTTGAAGCTTGTCGAGAACGCGCTTGAAGTGTCACATCCATAAAACAGCGCGGGAAATTCGGGACCGAACTGCAGCGCATTTTGCAGCACACAGCCTAGTTAACAAAATGGAATGATAAATGGATTTCATCATTCTTTTTAGTTTAAAATGCTTCATCACCCATTAGCTTCACAAGAATTAACATGTATCCTATTTTTTTCTTGTTTTTGGACAAATCCTGCCTCCTGCTCCTTTAAGGAACAGACTAGACTTTTATTTTTATGTCAGGTCTTTTTTTTTAACCGTAGCAACAAGCAGCGCTTGTTACCGTGAGGCAAAGAAGTACGCTTGTTCCAAATGCCGTCCTCGTCCTCCCGTACTCGGCAGAACGGACTTTCTGGTGTCCTAGGCAAGAACACACTTGTCAAGTACACAAGAACGTACTAGCGTCCTTGAGTATTGAGAAACGGCCATGGTTTTGTGTTTCGGGAGGGGCGGGCGCTCTGTGTGACTGGCCAATCACAGAGCGTAAAGGCAGTCAGTTACCCAATGAGGATTCTCCTTCCACCCAAACACAGATAATCATGAATTTTACTCGGTTCATGCTTGTACTTGTCAAAAATGCAGTATCCCTATTAATTGCAAAGAAATTTAAAAAGTTTCTATGGTAGCTCACAGAGCTGTGGCCTGGTCAGTCCCACAGAGGGTGATTCATGTTCTTGGTCAGTATTTGTAGATGTTCTGGAGATCCTTGTAGATCCTTCTGAGTTTGGACTTCCTGTCTGGATGAATATCACAGCTGACCCGACTCACCCTGGACGCTGTCTCTTTGACCCGCTCCCATCTGGCAGGAGGTTCAGATCCATTCGGACCAGAACCTCTCGCCACAAGAACAGTTTCTTCCCCTCTGCTGTTGGACTCATGAATGTCAATCCTAGGGCTGCCCACTCCAGTCGCTTGGTCCCAGTCACATGACCCGGTGTTGTGTTTGTACCTGAAGCTGATCCACTCTGATTAGTACCTGCACTGTGTGTATAGTAGCTGCTTCTCTAATTATTGCCACTTTTTATAATAATTATTTTATCATGAGTATATTATAACTTCTTATATTTGCTTATCTCTTATTTTTTATCTTTCTTTTTGCACCAAGTACCCCAGCAATTTCCTAATGTTGTGATTTCTCACACATCTGGCAGTAAAACCCTTCTGATTCTGATTCTGACTCATAAACCCAGCTGGAGGTGGTGTGGAACATCAGCTTAGAAGCATCTGTTACTGTTGTTCTAATGAAGCCCACTGTTTGGTTGTTGTGATGAAGATGTTTACAGTTTGGTAATAATCCAGTGAGTGTCCTTTTTTACATTCCTAAATCACCACAATGTGCATGAGCCAATCCAGCGCGAGTGTGAGACATCATTCATCACCATGACTCCAGAAGAAAAACACATTCTTGGGTTTATTTATTTACAGTATTTGGCTTCTGCTTCAGTGTATTATTAAAATAAAATGTGCTCAGCCTGCCATCTCCAACAGAAGATGCATCTGGGTTAGACAAGCGTCCTGAGCTCAGCGTGGACTTGTGGGACAAATATCCTGGTCAGTGTTTATTTTGAGCTTCATGGCGGTGTGATAAGTCACAGCTGTACCAAATGTCGCCGTGGAAATGGAGCTCCTTTACATGACAGAATAAAACGGTGTGAATGGCACACTGGCTGTATGGTTATGGCTACATCCGTACATGTCGAGTGTGTGTGAGATTTCACGTCCGTGCTCTGCTGCTGTTTTGTCCTGGCTCTGTCTGCCATCACCCGGAGGGCTGAAGCTCACTGCATTCCTCTGCTTCAGGAACACCATGCTGCATCATATACCGCTGTGATCTAATATAGCATTCAGAGGCTGAGTTGTGTTTATTTTAATGTGTGTCTTAGTCTCTGGGCGAGGGCCTGGGCCCACCAGAAACAGCTTGTTCACACATGCTGATACCTCCTTGTTTCTCACGAGCCTGACACCTGCAGGTGTGTTAGCATCAGTCATCTATCATCACAAAAACATGCATTTATAACGTTTATGGTCCTGACGTTGTGGAGATGGATCTTCTCTGGACAATGCTGGGGAAAACAAAATGAAAGTGAGTTGTTCTAATGTTTATTAATGATGCTGTTGCAGAATGCTCATCACTAATCATGATTTCTGGCTTTTTAACGCTGGAAACAGGATTGCAGGTTTTGTAACTTAGATGAAATCCATTGAACCCTGTGAGAACTTTTTCATACAGAAGAATGGGACTGTGGTGTAACAGGTGAGGGGAACCCTGTCCCCTTTAGAGCTCTATAGTACACTGTTAAAAATAAAGGTAAAAAAGGTACATGCCGTATCACCCTCCACGAGCTGTTGTAGTCCCTTTAAGTGTTTTCAAACAAAACCTAAAATTAATTTTGCTGCCTTTCAAAAATCAGCACTTTCATGTAGGGATGCTCCGATCCCATCACGTGATCGGAAATCGGGCCCGACCACGTGATTTTCAAAAAATCGGGATCTGGTGAAAAAGATCGGATTTAACCTTATAAAACAACAAATATGACTTTTTAAATTCACCCTGAGATCTTAACAAGTTCCTCTACATCAGTATTCTTTGTTTCTTGGCAGAAAACAACACCATTACATCACACAATTTACAGCAGTGAATGCATCAACAACGTGTTGTTAACACGTGCCTGCCCTGTCACGGAAACGCTCATCACTCCACAGCCGCATTATGAGGACGTAAACAATTTGAAGTATGAGCATCTCAGCTACTTTTAAATGTATTCATAATGTTAACACAAAAAGAAAGAAATACCTAAAAAATTATTAAAAATTAAAGGAAAACCTGGACGGTTTTTCCTTTTTTGTTCTTATTTTAACGCTTTGCTGAAGTATCGAATCGGGACTCTGTATCGGCAGATACTCAAAATCAAATGACTCGGACTCGGATCAGAACATCCCTACTTTCTTGGCATCAAAATGTGTCGTTAACATTCACGGACATCATATGTCAAATCAAACAGGACCAGACAAGAACTTTTATCGCTCTATAGACTCACATTCTTTTTATTTTGGCAGTAGTGGACCCATGGTCCAGACCAGGGGTAGGGAAGCCTGGTCCTGGAGAGCCGCTATCCAGCATGTTTTAGAGGTTTCCCTGCTTTAACACACACTGATTTTAATCAGCAGGTGATTAAGAGGCTTCTGCAGAGCCTGATGAGCTGCTGAACAGGAGAATCAACTGTGTTGAAGCAGGGAAACAACTAAAACATGCTGGATAGCAGCTCTCCAGGACCAGGGTTCCCTACCCCTGGTCCAGACGCAGATGGGTGACACTTGGGCTTCCCACATGGACCAAAACATTTTTCTTCCTGTAAAGTATTAACATGTTAGCTCTCTTCAAGCTGTCTTGAGTAATTGTATTCACATTAAATTCACTAGTGGAATAAATACATTGAAAAATGTATTGATTCTGCTGTTGTCCAACTTTAACCTCAGTGCCATTCAGTCTGAGCTCTGGAACCACTGGTTCAGCTGTCTGTTAACACTCACGTAGGTTTATATCTTTATGTGTTTATATTGTGTTGTTTTACTGATTTTACATAGAATTTTTATTGTGTCTATCAGCAGAAGCGACGGGGCAGAGAAGTGGCAGGTAACATCAATTCTGTCAGATTATATCATGGATGCTCAGGTGTTACTAGACTAAACTGTTCGTCTTTACCGCCCAGCCTCAGAACTTCCACGTTTGAGTCTGACCCAAGTTTGCAAACTTAAGTCCTCCATCAGATTTGTGCCTATAGTGTCATTTTTAATGATTTTTATTTATAGATATGATGTTACTGGATTATGAGTAGCAGAAATGCTAATAAAAACTCACAATTATAGTTTATAGACAAAAGAACACCAACTTTATTTTTCTTTAAAGAATCTATATCAAATGTAATTTATGCCCAGGAGCAAGGTGCTTCTCTACATCAGTTATGAGTAATTTGATCTCATGAAACAATCTCATATAGCTCCACCCTGTTCTACTGTTATAAATGTAAAAATCATTCGAATTGCAATTATACATTTTATTTGATTGGGGTTGTGTTTCATATCACACAGTGACATTTAAATAGTTTAGTGCCATGTTTCCTGTTGGTAGTTCCATCTGTTAGGTTCCCATTTATTTCAATTACTCAGTTTTATAATAAATGATTGGACACACATTTTAGTAAATTTTGTCTATTTAGCCATTTATATTTTAGTATTATAGTCATTTACAGTATATGTAGTAAGTTTAGAGGGAGGGGGACCAAACTTTTGTGCATATTTTTATTTAAAGAGGTCCTTGATTGAAAAACCATGTTTTCATGATTATCTCTGATTCTAATGGGTCACTCTGAGTGTTTCCTGCAGGCTGAACATGAAAATAGTCTCCTCCACCTATCTCCTGCATTAGCTTCTGATAGAAAATAGACTCTAGGTGAAACTCTAGGATTAGAAAATCCTGACAGATCTACGTCACACTGTCACTGAACATTCATGGACTCACCCATCTTGACTCACGACAGGGAAGGCTGTTGTTGGTTTAGCGTCCAGGAAACAGCAGGGCTAGTAGAAGCTAACCGTTAGCATTAGCAACTCCACCACACAGCAGAACTCCTCCAGGCTTGTGTTATTGGTGGAGATAAAACATCAACGTTGCAGAGCAAACAGTGGTAGAGTCGTGTTGCTGTTAGCCAATCAGAGGAGAGATGTCCACATATCAGGAAGTAAGACTCCAGATCCTGCCGTCTGAAGCTACCTCTGGCTGAATTCTCCCCCATCCGTTCCTAATAGAGACCACAGCAGATTTATTAAGATATGAGTGAAGGACCTCTTTAAAAAGTAACACAATGTTTACTTTTCCTGGTAATTAGTTAATTTTATGATATTGTAACTCAGTTAGTAACTCTGGTACATTTTTTGAAAAAGTAATTAGTAACTATAACTAATTCCTTTTTCAAAGTAACTTGGACACAACAGCTGAGACCTGTGGTTACAGGACTGGCTCCTAACTCCTCTGCCACCGTCGCCCCTAATAAGATAGATGGCTTATATTTAATTCTGTTGTTGTCTAAATGTGGCATTTACGCAGCCTCCAGAGGTCAGGTCCAACAGGACGCTTATAACACTTCCACTGACAGAAGCGTTATTTGAAATATGGCCATGTAAAGGTTAATAATCTAATGATGCATGCACCACTATGGAGTTTAGCTGTACTATCAGCTGTCCTGTAAGACAGAGCTTTTTGTCCTAAAAGAGGCTGTTCCATAACAGGAAGTACTAATAACTATTACTCAGAAACATGCTTCAGAATGGTCAGAAAATCCCTTAAATGTTTAACTTTTTGGAACTTGGGGACAAAGAGAACAACCTGTCTTGCTGTTAGCGAGTGAACCTTGTGAGCGCCCCTCTGAGTTCGTGCTGCAGTCCAGTCAGGCAGAAGTGGAATTCCACGTCTGCAATTACTGAACAACAGGGTGGAAAGAAGGAAGGTGTGGGGAGAGTTAGCAAATGGTCAGGTGATGGAAAAAGTTAAGAAACAACTGACAAAAAAAATGACTCCGAGACAAAGTCTTTTTCTATCTTTGTTTACTTCATTCTAAAAGAAACAGACATGGGTATACTGTAAATGAGAACGTACACAACACGGAGCAGGTTAGACGAAGGAATAGCATTGTGAATAAATGCAGACGTCAACTGGAGTTCCTTAGTACAGAAGGCAGCACATCCTTTAGAGTCAGATATCGAACATTTCTGTCATCCACACGCTTTCTGCTGCTGCTCACATGGATTCCAAACCAAACACGGACACAAGTACCCTCTATCCTCCACCCAGGATGCTGAGGACGGTGGCATATAGCACAGTGTGTGTGTGTGTGTGTGTGTGTGTGTGTGTGTGTGTGTGTGTGTGTGTGTGTGTGTGTGTGTGTGTGTGTGTGGTGTGTGTGCGTGTGCGCGTGTGTGTGTGTGTGTGCGTGTGTGCGTGGTCACAGTGTGTGTGTGTGTGTGTGTGTGTGTGTGTGTGTGTGTGTGTGTGTGTGTGTGTGTGTGTGTGCGTGTGTGTGTGTGTGTGCGTGTGCGCGTGTGCGTGTGCGTGTGCGCGTGTGCGCGTGTGCGCGTGTGCGCGTGTGTGCGTGTGTGTGTGTGTGTGTGCGTGTGTGCGTGCGTGTGTGTGCGTGTGTGTGTGTGTGTGTGTGAGTAGTTTCACATTCACTCTCAGAGATCCAACAACAGAAAAGGCAAACAGAGGCTTCGGGCAAACATCCATGACATCAAATACAAGCGTGTTACAAGGAAATGTAGTACAACATTATATATGTAGTAAATAAAAAGAGTAGAAGAGGTGATATATATACACCACATGTTATAGAAAACATACCCTGAATGACTGTCTCCCTCAAAGCCAACAACACATACAAGGTTATCGTCTTATTCAGAAAAACTTCCCAAGAATGTTGGTTTTTGCTGCTGCAAACTGCTTGATAAAACCTTTCGAGCAGTTCATGAAATCATTTTTGTCTGTTTTGTATTCCCCAGTGAGAGGGTTTTGCCTGTTGACAGAATCTAAACCATGGTAAGGCCAGAAGACTCCCAAACTACAAGTACTGCTCCCTTTTCTCTGGTGGGGTACTTTTAACATTTGGTCTGCAATTCAAAGGGAAAAAAGACACAATTCAGTCACGTTACAGTCACAATAACAAAATCAACCCAACAATAACAATTATGATACCCAGAGGTCAGAGCTGACAGCACAAATCAACACAACAGCCAATGGTACGACACTAGAGGGTGTTGAGGGTCAGCGTAGGCTTTCTGATCATATAGAGTCGATGTTTACGGGCGGGGGGGCGTGGGAGACTACTACTACTCATTAAAAAGGACAAGGTGTAGATGTTCAAAAGGTAATCATCTACACGAGCTCCATCTGGAGGTCAAAGGTGTCAGAGGAAAGGGGGGGGGTTCAGTGGTTGGACAGGTGGACAGTCCTCGATAAAAAGACGAGGGGACGATCAGTCAGGAAAACTAGTTTCACTCAACAACTCTGCCCTGGATTAGAGGAGAAAAGAAGAGAGTCAGAGAAGAACAGGGTGGAGATCAGGAGGGGACGTGAGGGACACGTTAGGACCTCTGGGACTAGAGACACGTGTTAGAGCTTCAGGAGGAGAGCAGGTTACGTGCTCCATGTGAGCGTTAGTCCTGGAGGCGGGTTAGGAGCATGAGCAACAACCACTAAAATCTGCCTTCAAGGGATTTGAACACAAACTTGTAAACTTCACATTCAGTTTGGAGAACAAGTGAGTAGTCTCTCCCTCTTTAGTGCTGTTCTACCAGCTCTACAGAGGAGAGAGAAAGTGCTGTGAATCTGTAAAGCTATGTAAAATAAACGAAGTCTTAACTAGAAAGAGCCTCCTGTTGTACTGCTGGACTCAGCTGCTCCTGCTTGTTGAGCAGCACCTGTTATTTAAAGGGTAGAAAGAGTTTCCAGACCTACAGCCTCCAGCATTCACAGAAGAATAAAGCTTTCCACAAACAAGAGTCTTCTAGGGAGAGTGGCTGTAGAAACAAGAAATGGGGCACCTGGGACTTATTCTGAGAGAAGTTAATGGCTTTATTATCTGGAACAGTGATGGACCGGCCCTTTTAGAAACATAAATGAGGGCAAAGTGATTAGGGAGCACCAAGAGGAAGCTCAAGAGCCAATTTAGCTCTGCAGTTCAGCCCTGCATCCTCTATAGGGAAAGCTGCACTTAAGTATGTGAGTTCATCTGCAGAAAGGTGGCGTTTCACTAAATATTGTGCTCCATCAACTGGAAAATGTAGCAAAGTTATTTTAATCTCTCTACCATTTAGTTTCAGGCTTAATGTTAGCTTATGGAAGGATGGCGTGCTGTAGGAAGTAGCTTATGGTGCTCAGGAAGACTCTTGCATCTCAAGTCTGTCAAATAGCTTAGATTGTAAAGTGAAGCGACGTGTAAACCAAAGATTGTGCTTTTAGTAGATGAAACGATGGTATTTGTTTATATAAAGCCTCTTGCTAACAGCTTCCACACTAGAGGCTAGAACATGTTCACGTCCACTCCTGCAGTTCACGTCGTGTCTCACTAGTGATTCGGTCAGCTGAAGTGAAAACAAGCCAAATGAAAAGATTCCAGTTTGGAGACTAGAGTTACATAAATAATGCACATAGTTACATAGAAAAGTTGGAAAAACAATGGTTTTTGAGCTTTTGACAGTGTTTTGGAGTTCTAACTTCACATAACTGCACAAGTGGAGCGTCAAAGCACAAACATGGAGTCAAACACCAACGCAGCTCCAACCAGGAAGCACAGGACACAGAGAACACCTACATGTTGGCTGAATCTCATCCACGTTTCATTTACCATGAAGAAATGTCAACCCTCTCTCACCCAGGTCAGAGGTGCAGGAACAGAGCTGGACTTCCTTTCTTGGATCTTGAGAACAAGAAGTTCCGGAACCAAGAAAGGAGGTTAGGTTGTCATCTGTCTTATCAGCAGACAGACAGTTCCACCACACCGAAGACAGGTGAGAGGGTGTTACCTGTCTATCAGAGAGCCCTATGTGGTTCTCTGACGCCGCGTTTAATAGTCTTTGTTTTGTTTTAGCTGTTTGAGGAAAAGCAAAGGGGCAGGATGCCAGGGTGTCCTCTGCTCTCTGATTGGGTGACTGCTGTGGGGGGGGGGGGGGGGGGGGGGGGGGGGGGGGGTGTTACACGTACTCCCTGGCCGTGGAAGGCTGTGATTGGCGGTAATACTGCTGCCCACGCATGTCATCTTTGGAGCAGGAGCAGCACAGCAAGGAGCCGCCCAGAACCGTCAGACTAGCCGCAGCCCAGCCCACAAAGAGGGCGGAGCCAAACTCGTACCTGAGCAGGAAGGAGGGAGGAACAGGTTAGGAACAGGGAGGCGGTCGGTTTTACTTCACTAACTTAGGTCACTGAGACAAGACGAGAGAAGAAAACAGACTATTCAGTAATGACAGGTCCTCTCTCCAGAACCTTCTAGCAGGTTCAGAGATCAGATCCAGATCTGGTTCCAGACTGATGCTCCACATACTAGACAGCCTTTTAAAGGATTGTGCTCCTTTGTTTGGAATGCTCTAGCTGGCCGCTAAACCACATGTGAATAATCATATTCATCTAGCAGCTCTGAACCCGACACAGGGAACAGAGAAACTGACGTATTTATTCTATTAACATTTAGAGTTTCAGCGCTGACAAACAGCCAATAAAAGCTGAAGATTATTGTTGCCTTTATAATATTATACCTCGTGTGTGTGGGGTTCAGTTATACCCCTTACTGCTTCAAATACGCAAAAAATACCAAAGCAAAAATAGTTTCCATGTTTTCTTGTGGAGAGTTAGTTAATCACGCTGTGATGCTGTTTTAATCACGTTGTGTTTCTCTATGATGCTTAAAACTTTAACTTCTGCCACTGATCATCATCTTGTGTGGATTCCAGCTCAACAACAAGGTGGGGTTTAACGTCACCAGCACACAGCAGCTGATCCCGGGGGTGGGGTTAGGCTCAGTAAGAGTTGGAACAACCATGGGTTTTGCTTTGACTGGGGGACGTACCTGGCGTTGAGCGGTGTGTTTGGGTTGAAGAACTGATAGGACACCTGGGTGGCGTACCAGGACACAGACACCAGTGTGCACAGACCTGTGGAGAGCAGGACCAGGAAGCGTCATCAGATGGAGTGGTGTTCACGCTGCTCTCCTCTGAGGTTGGGACTGATTTATGTTTGAGGTCAGCAGCTAAAATGACCACTTCCTGTTTACAGCAGAGACATTTGCTCCCTAGCAGAACTCCCAGCTACAGTCATTTTTAGTTTTTTTGCTAAATATACCAATAATTGGAGCCACTGCATGTTTAATGTACATCATGTGAAAAGAAATCATGGAGGATGATGAGAATTCCCACCTGCGAGCAGGAAGAGCGCCCCTCCAGTGACAGCGATGCGGGTCTTGGTGGACGGGTTGTTATCTCCTACCTTGGTGCACTTCATGCCCACCACACTGACAATGATGCCGATAAAGCCCAGCAGCACTGATATCACCATAAGAGCCCGGCATGTCTGGATGTGGACTAGATAAAGGAGAGGAAAGGAGGAGACGGGAATGCAGGGGGAAGGGGATGGTGCACGATGCAATTACAGATAGAAAAGAAAGGAAGAAGAGTGGTGAGGAGACGAGAAAACAAACATTCTTTCAGTCCACAGAAACGTCTGGACATTAAAGAGATAATTACAAAGGAATGGTGCTACAGGCAGACCGATGGGAGACCACATGCATTTAAAACCGCTCATTAGGGAAGAAGGTCCACCACTGTCCCACTTTTCAGAGCTCCAGTTTTTATTTTCTTGGGGTGACGCTCTAGACTCGTGGACCTTAATGATCCTCCGAGTCTTCCACATCATTCCATTGTGGCTTTGTCTTCTCAAAAATCTTAATGCATTGCCCACACAGGCTTCAACACACACATAACTCAGTAGGAGGAACATATTTACACATAATCACACACACACACACACCAGCACAATGTCTGTATACAAGAGGCAGCTGTAGGTGGAAGGCGAGCAGCTGTAGGAGGGCCTGTTTTACGTCTCACACAGTGGGATCTCTGTGGCTTTGCTACAAGGACAGATTGTTTCACAGGGCCATCTCCACCGCAGCTCAACAACGCGTTATGCTGCAAAGACAAGCGAATGTGTGAAGGGATCTTTGTACAATACCTCCTGCTGTCTCACAGCTTCAGAAAAAATATTTAGATATTTGGCCCAAAAGACAGAAACAAGTCAACAGGACAGCTAGAGGAGTAGTCCCACTGAGCTGAAGTGAGTTGGTTAGTCAGCTGGAAGTATACCCATCATGACTGAGTGAGTGGTGTGCTTGTGACAGAAACACACTCAGTCTTTCATCCTGCAGCCTTTCAGAAGCTGATCTGAAGGGTCTTATGGTGGCAGGAAGAGAAAGAAAGGGTGATGTTTGAAGAGTGATTTATGGCTCCAGAGCTCCTTTTGATGAAGTTTTTCTATGGTCTTCAACTTTTTCATCCACTCTGGGTATCCATCCTCCCTCCGAAGGTCATGTGGAGGTTGGGCTTCACTCTGTGACAAATAACACTGGTGCCTTTGGCTTGTTGGAAAGGGGATGTAATTACATGAATATTATTTATAACGCTCCTTTCATAGAAATCACACATGGCTTAAAGAAAACTTTAAAATTATAACATGATTAAACAATATATAAACGTGGTAGAAGGGCAGGGAGCAAGGCCATATCTACCATTGAAGACACCAAGGTCCGGACCTCTGTGTTTTTGCCAGATCTCAAACCGCCTGCATGGTTATCTGTAGGCCGGCTGGTGACTGTGGAGGCGCCACAACAACGCGAGGCAGCCAAACTAAATGACTATGATGAAGAAGACTGTAGCTGGGTTTGTTTGCATATAAACACGAGAAGAAGAAGCAGGAGGAGGATGAGTGTTGATGACCCTAACCCAGCTGGAAATACTTCACTTCTATTCTTCTCCAGATACCTGCTACACCTATTTTCATCTATCGTCACTCTGTCAACGTAAATTTGTTTTCACTATTCAGCGGTCTTGTCTATGGCGAGCCATTGTAACATTTACCCAACAATCGCACCTCAGTAATTCCTTTTTTACATGGCAATAATAAAATGTATCCTAGTTCAAATTGTATTCTTACCAGTCATTGGAAATAAAAATATCAACAGCTATCTTGATACCAGTAGAAATCATATTTAAGGTTTAATAACAACTGCTCTAGTTGGAATACATTATGAGAAACTCTCATATATGAACTATAGCTGTTACTTGTGAAACTTATTTTAAATTGGTAAAATAAAAATAAATAAATATTCCAGCTATCTTTACTTTTTTAGATATACAAATTTAAACTAGTAATATTTTAATTTTAGAACTACAATCTTCCCAGAAACAAATCACTTCTTCCTATCTGTTTTGAAATTGTTGTGGTTTATTTCATTCCTCCTGTCCATAATGCTGTTTTAGAGAGCCTGAAATTGTAATCAAGGAGTTTCTCCTAGTAACAAATCAGTTTCTGCTCCACATGGCCCATTCCAGACAGGAAGAATGTAATTGTGGAGAGGGGGTGCAGCAAACCCAATACACATGAATAGGAAATGTTCCGTTGTTTGTCCTAGGAAGAATTACATTTTCAAAATAATAAAATAGTGTTTATGTGGATGGTACGAATGTTATCATGCATCCCTGGATTCATTTTTATTAGAAACAATTGATTCACATTAACACATAAGCTAAGGCTGTGGTTGGCACTATATGCACTAGGATTTATTACCGTGTGCTTGTACTGTTGATTGGTAAATAAATGTTGGTCATTTTGCTGATGAAGTGTGAGATTCAGGTATGACCCATATAGTTTAAATACATTTAAGTTTATTAAAGATACAATTTACCATTTACAATAAAAACATATCAGACTTTTCATTTAATCTGGAGAATGTACCTGGTGTTAAGGCCATTGACGTCACTAACTGGTGCTGCAGACCTCAATATACTCTGTGCCATGAAAGTGTTCAAAAGCCTAGAATAATAGAACATGAATGCTTTACTTAATAACACGAGTTTTATTTATGTTGGTGTCCTATTACATAAATATTTCAGTGGGTCAAATATAAAATGAATTCAGATGTAAAGACAGCCCAAGGAGGGTGGATGTAACTTATCTGTATGGTGGACTTTTGGTCTTCAGTTTGGTCTCTACGTGGTAATTAATGAACACGGAGTAACGGCTGGTGACCTCGCTCATTTTCAAAACCCTGCATACGGCCTTGGGAGGGAGGTAGCTGTAGCCTCACCCGCCTTAGTGTGGAGACTGGCTGTGCCAACCACCAGTGTGTGTGTGTGTGTGTGTGTGTGTGTGTGTGTGTGTGTGTGTGTCATGAGTCTAGATGCCACATGCAGATCATCATGAAGGTAAAGGAATGACATGAGCTAGACAGGAAGTGAGACGTGTTTTAGCGAGATACATCTGGTAGATTTCAAAATAAAACCCGTGTTACATGACTTTTCCTGGCTTTAGTTCTGTATATTAATTACGGGGATAGTAACTTCACATCACAAGTAGATTAAACTCATTATGTCAAATTTGTAATCATTTGGTGTTGTTGTGGGAGCAGACATCCAGCGGGTAAGGGTAAGGTCTCATTATGAATAATCAGTCTGCCGTTAGTTGGTTAGTATAGGGTTGGTGGGGGTGAGGGTGAGGTTACACTAAACCAGTTTGTCTTTAGTTATCTCCCGTCTGTCAGCATAGAGTCAAACAAGGTAGAAGTTTTCCAGACCCACTAGAGACACGGTCAGACCTGTTTGTTGCAGCAGAAACTGCAGCCCATATTATTGCTGTTTGAACTTTACAAACACTGAAAAAAGGCTACAAGTCATTATTTTGAGTCAATTATTTAAAAAATGCTAATTCTGATTAAATCCCTGGTTGGTAGGACAGCTACGCCACTCATGACCACAGAGCTGTCCTTTCAGCACCTCACTCCTGCTAAACACGTAACATGACCAACAACTGCCGGTCTTCTCACCTCGCTCACATCCTCTGCTTAACTACAGATTTACTAAACCTACATGTTTCCACCGTTTGGCTTGGCAGCAGCAGCAGAGCCCACACAGTCTGGTGAACAATTATGCCCACGTCACATGCTGCTCCTGCTGCGAACACG
>SSNS01000047.1:2822298-2843039 GCA_006937985.1 Aphyosemion australe
TCTTTCTAAAAGAGCTCTCCAGCGAGGAAAAGACGGCCCAATAATAACTCTGGTCTTTGCTCTTGCTCTATCACGTTCTTCTTTTCTTTTCCTAGATTCCTCTGATAAGGGATTTCTAGCTTTCTTTGGTGAATCTGCCGCTGCTACAGCGAGTCTACGTTATACAATTATGGCAAGCCAAAGGGTGTTCAAGACGCGCATTTTGGCGAACAAAAAGCACATTTAGAACACATGCTTTTTAATCCCTTTGGCTTGCCATATACTGCCATAAAGCAACACCCAGTCAGTACTTCCGGTAGCGACCTGGAGCTCAAAAACTGTATAGTGCGGTAAAAAGACATGGGACCCCCAACAGGTGTGAAAATGAACATAATAGATGATAGTATGACGCCAAAACTTTACAAAAAAGCATAATTTTAAGGTGTAAAAGTTGCGGAGTGTTACTTTAAAGTGAGAGTGTGTTGGTGAAAGCAAGGAAACGTTCTTAGAGTTATGAAGCTGAAATCAAACGCAGACCATTAACAAAACTGTGAGAGAACAGTGAGCAGGATAGAAATCAGGATGCTTTCATCTTAGCTAACCTTCAGCCTCATCCTCCTTTCAAAACAGCACCAGTTCTTTTCTCAGCCCTCAAACTACCACAGACCTGAACTTGACTTTAACATGTACACATCAGAACATGTGAACACGCATGTGACCCAACGCACCCAGCAACCCCCCACTGCACACACATTCTCACACTGGTATAGGTGGAGGCCTCACCATGTTTTAACCTCCTTCATCCAGGTGTGTGTGTGTGTGTGTGTGTGTGTGTGTGTGTGTGTGTGTGTGTGTGTGTGTGTGTGTGTGTGTGTGTGTGTGTGTGTGTGTGTGTGTGTGTGTGTGTGTGTGTGTGTGTGTGTGTGCGTGTGCACGCGTGCGTGTGTGTGTGTGTGGTTTTGTGTGTGCGTGTGTGTGTGGTTTTGTGTGTGCGTGTGTGTGTGTGTGTTACACCAGCATCAATAGGGTAAGTTGTGGTAGGAGTGAAGAGGTCAGCTGAGCCAGAGAAGCGAGAAGAGATGAAAGAGGAAAAACAAGTGCTCGGGTTCATGGGTGGGGGCAGCAAGGCCCTTCCAAATTTAAATCATAACAACACTCTTTCTGTTGGTTTGGTTATGGTGGTGCTAGTGCTGCTTCATCCTGATAGAGTTGAGATGGTATAAAAACATCAGAAAGCCATGAGAATTTTGTTGTATTTTGTTTCCCTGTCATTCCATTCATGTGGCCTGGAGAAATATTTTCAGATACGTCTGGCTTTCTCTTATTGTCAAACTTCAGTAGAATTTTTTATTTTACCAGTGAACAATTTATGGATAAAACTAATTCATGTAGAAACCAGTGAAGACAGAAAATAAAACAAATTCTGGAGAGTATAAACTTTGATCAACACACACACACGCACACTCACACACACACTCACACACGCACACACACGCACACACCACAGCTCTTGGGTCTAACAGGAAACCACAAAATGTGGTTAGGAGAGTCTCACATCCATGAGCTCACAATTAAACACTCAGGGCCCAACAGTATCAGCAGAAGTTGCTATGACGACGGAGAATCATGTGAATCTGTAAACTAATTTGTTGAAAAATGATGTGACACAACAGGCAGATGGGCGGAGCTGATAGAGGAGGCCCCTGGCTGGAGCGGCTCGCTCAAGCGGGGAGTTTTACTCTGAACTTCTTTATTTCATAAGTAGAGTTAAATTAGTAAAGCTGAGTGGACACAGTAACCAACATGACTTCCTGCTGTAGTATGCCCACTCAGCTGCGGGCATACTACCATGCATCTAACTTTGTTAACAATTAGCTCCCAGCGAGCCCAGAAGAGAGGGTAGTGTCTGACTGCATGTAAATGAAGCTCAGACATGAATAATGGATGTCAGATCCTCTAGTTGAGCTCAAGTGGCCTTAAAGATCCTGTTGGCGCTCGTCAAGCTTCATATTTAAATCAGATGACACCGGTACGTGATTAGTGGGGCAAGACCAGAGTTCTGTGGCCAATACTGGTACCATGGGGGGGTCACGATGAACAGATATTTTTTTTATAAATAAGCGATTGTGAACACATTGTAAAAGGTAAGTTCCTTTTAACACCGGTCGTTATTTTTACTCTGCTTTAACATTTGCCATATGAAACACAGACCCTTCTTCTTACTTTAAACCTGTTTGTTCCCAATCATCTTTATGTCCGACCATTGTTTCATCCCAAATAGTACCAGCAGATATTTCTCCTCTCCCGTTTTTGTCCCCACCTCTCTCCCCCTCACTAGATTTTCCGGACCCCTGCCACATTAAGCTGAGCTTAAGAGTCAGCTGAGCAGATCAAAGACCGGGGCCGTGTAGCCTCTAACAAGAGGCGAGAGTTCCCAACGACACAGGACCTCCCAGGGACTTTCCACTGCCATAGACCTACTGTAACTAGAATAAAGGTGGAGACCGCAGACTTCCTGTTTGACCAAATGAACAGCGATGTAGAAGAAACACACGGCTGTGATGATGCATGAGCATTGAAGGCTCTCACCACTATTCTGTCTGTTTAGTTCTGTCCCTGTTTCTGTCTGTCTTCACACCCTCAGCTTAAAAAAATACATGCAAATGATAAACTAAAACATGTGTTTGTGTTTGGAGCAGTGCACCATCACCTTTGGTGGCAACAAGTCAAAGGAAATAGACACTGTTAGCCACAAATGAGCCATTGGTGGTTACCATGGTGACTCTAGACAACAGCTTTAACATTTATTTGATCCTTGTTCTCCTCCTATCTAGTTTACACATCAACCTGAACATCTGGGGTTTGGAAGCACCACCCTTCATAATTCCTTGAGTTATATTTTGCCAAAACTGATATCAGGTTCATGAAACATGTTGCCAGGAGCCACCCTCTATTACCCAGAATCCCCTTTTGTTCAATGAAGTTCTGGGTCAAAAGCTACTCTGCCCTCCTCCTTCCCATGCATCATCTTCTGGGCACGTCTACTCTGTGTCCTCCAGCCCCTATTATCAGTCTAATTAGCCCTAACAGGCTTCCACTCCTCTTTCTCTTTCTCTATTTTTGTCCTGCAAAAGCCTTTTCCTCTGGGCAGTGCTGAAATGGTCGACCCTGTTTAATGTGTAAAATCCTGCCCAGAATATAACTGGATGGTGTTTATGTGGTTGTTGTTAAAACAGGTGGAGAGACTGGAACCAAATCTGGACTTACTGTAACAAAGTTAAAGTCAAGGTCTCTATAACTCTGGACTGATCAGTTCTGCATCATTTTATAGCACAGTTAAAATTGTATCTAACAAACTTTTACTGCATAAATGTATTGACGCATGTAATGCAATGCTTCCTAAATAGATGTTTTAATTATTCTATAAGGATTTGTGACAAAGAAAAACTGTTGAAAATAAGTTTCATTAAATGTTTTATCAGTTAAAGCTGCAAACGCAAATCTGGAAGACAAATTAGCTTAAAACATTTTTTCATGTCTCTTAACAACGTTCTAACATGGTTTAGCTATTGTGGAGATTAAAATAATCATAATAATACAGTGGTTTTCTCGCATTTGTCTAAAAGCCTCCACCAATAACACATTTCAGATTAAAATAAACCACTGGACCATCCGGTTGTCCGTCTCGCCAAACCGCCGCACTTCCATGGGTCCTCCACTCATTCCACACTCACGTATTTAGCAACAGAACACCACTGGCGTGAGAGGTTCTCCGCTCAATAATATCAGAGAAGGAGAAATAGCCGGCTGCTACCACTTCAACTTTAGGACAAACTACCAGAGTCCCAAAAAGAAAAACACTATTTGAAGTCACGGACAACAAAAGATGTTTGGACCTAAAAAACGGAGACTGGTGTTTAGAACTATCTCGTTTCCTCTGGAATCGCGTCTCAGGAAAGATACCCAAGTGGAGGGGTGAGGGTTCCGTGACTGTGTTTGCGTTTAAAACCTATGTTATGTAAATTCGCTACAGCAGCTTTAAAGTATTTATTAGTTTGAATGCTTGTTAAAGCATTGAAAGTATTGTTTTGTCCACTTTTTCAGTTTCTGTACATTTTTTGAATTATATCTCCTACAGTTTTTCAGCTATTTCAGCAAATTTGGTATCAAACCATTCACCTCGTTCAGCTTTTTCCGGCGATATCTCTTGGTATTGATATCTTCAACCATTTCTGATCTATTCAGCTTTGTCTGCGATTTTTCAGCCCATTAAAATGAATGGAAAATGCCTAAAATCGCTCAATTTTTCACAAAATCGTTCATCTTTTTGACCTCTTAGTTGGCGGGGTTAACTTCAACCTAGAGACTTCATTCAACTTTTAAAAAACTCACAACAAGTTCAACTATTTCAAATGTTTTCAGCTTCTTGATATGATTTACGGTTTTTCTATGATCACAGGTTAAACTTGAGGTACGATTTTTAAATTTCAGGAATTTCTCCTCCTCCCCCCATTCAAAAGAATAGGGCTCAGAACCGACTTTGCTCCACTTCAGGCAGTGTCCTGAGAGAACCGTAGAACCGATAGAAATGAGACTTGCACTGGATGAAAGCTGACAAATTTTTCTCCGTGTTGATGTAAAATTTATGGACGTACTCCAAAAGTTGTGGTCGTAGCGTTAATTAGTTCGGACTTTAAACACTTTTCTGAAATCTTTCCAGTCCACTCTAACCTGACCATTCCACACTCTAACATTTCAAGGTAAAAATTTCTGTAAACAGATGTTTACTACACCCACACCGTTTACGCTACTGAAACAAATTATACCTCAAAAAGTAGGAATCTTTGTCAGCTTCGATGGGATGTCTTCATTTTAGCTGTAGGTGTCACGTGCGAGCGCTACAAGCCTCAGAAGGCCGATAGTGCCAGATTTTCTCCCATTGGCGGCCATTCAAATGATTCTCACCTTTTGTGCTTCGATCGCTGTCTGAGAGCTGAAATCGTCTCGTCATATATCTCCTACAATATTCAACGTAGCCACACAAAACTTTACACAGAGCACCATCGAAGCTTTCTGCCACTTACGGTTTTGGAATTTTTCGAATCGGTGCAAGACTTTTCGAATGGTGATGAGACGTTCTAGGCCTCCAATCTGACGTTTGGAGCTGCAGATGAGTGTTTTCTGCAGTAACCAATGAATTTCTCTAAACAAAATTCTGCTATGACCACATCTTTTAGAGTTCATTCATAATTTTTCCAAAAACAGTAGATTTGTTTGTCAGGTTCGATGGGACATATTTGGTTTAGCTGTATCTGTCACGGTTTGGGCGCTACGAGCCTCAGAAGGAGTAGTGAGCCAGATTTTCTCCCATTGGCGCCCATTATAACTAATATCATTTTCTGCTCCAGACAGCTGAAATCGTCTCCTCATATCTCCTACAAAATTCAACGTAGCCACACAAAAAATCACACAGAGCACCATCAACGCCTTCTGCTGATGATGCTTTTGGAATTTTTCTAATCGGTGCAATACTTTTTGAATGATGATGAGAGGTTCCAGGCAGAGCTTAATTTGAGCCGGATCTTGCCGGAACAGGATCCAGGAACTGTCTTATTTTGAAGGGACGCGTTCCGGTAATTGTCTGCTAGGATCTGTTAACTCGCGCTGCTACCTCGTGATTACAGTGGGTTAACGAGGACGCTGTGTTGGGCAGGGACTTACGGGTGAGTGGTTCATTTGTCCAATCTCATACCTAAACTTTTCGCTTTTCGGCAAAATCGCCGTTTTTAAGCCAACTAAGCCGTTCTGGTTTCAGCAGTCAATAAGGAAAGGAAGGGATTCATCTTGGTCACAAACGATCTTTGTTTTAGTGTGTCGTCATTTGACCAATCACAGTCGCGGAAACAGACGCTTTGGCAGCGTCGCACCCACACGGCGCTCACGAGCAGCGGCTTTGAGTTTAAAGTTTGTCAAATCAAACAAAATCACACTAAATAACACGGTTTTCTGTCGAGGACTGTAGCAGATTTACCTCCTTTCAGCCTTTAGAGATTTTCCCCCGAGGCTCGTCGTGTTTTTTTTTCAAGTCAAGTTCGGAGTTGAACATAACCACCGCCAGTATTTAACTCCGTTAAAACCAGTAGCTGTATAAATGAAAGGTTAAAACCTAATATTAACAACATAAATACTTTTTTCTGGTGAGAAATGGCCACCAGCATGCTGCAGCCTCACTCATGTCAAAGTCATCCTAATATATTGATCTGGGCAGCGGAAGATTTAAGGAAGCTGGAGTACAAACACGTGATGAGATCATTTCATAATGTTGTAACATTTCTGCAGCACTAAAGCAGAGTTGTAACATTTTGACCTTAGCAGTGGTTTATTAAAGTATTCAAGCAAACAGCTGAGATAAAGCTGCATCTCCCTGCAGCTCCAGCTCTTCCTAAACGTTTAATCAGAACCAACTCATCAGAGCAGCATGAACACAACAATAACCTCCTAAGAACTCTGGAATATTTTCAGATGTTTTCATGTTTGGTGTTCTGTGAGTTAGTCTCACAGTAATTCTTAATTATATGATGATCCCTAATCATTTCCTGATCATTTTTGTCAGGCATATTTTTTCTTTTGTTCTGAGCAGAGGGACTGTCTAAACCTCATGGTAGAAAATGGTTTGCATTTTGCAAAAAAAAATCACATTGATGATTTTTTGTAAGTATTCCAACAAATTACTGTAGCAATAAAAGGTATGTAAATGTCAGAGGTCCCTACAAACCCACTGATGCAACTCTGCAGTATGCGAGGACCTTGTGAGGAATTTGTGTAAACTTTGGGAATGTGGGTACAATTATAAGTTATTCGTCAAAACCTCCATGAATCTTGAGCCGGCGAACCCCCCCCCCCGCGCACGATCCGGCATCAGTTTTGTCCGTAGTCGACTCTGGTCTGACATCACTACTTTTGGTCCGGCAACGTTTGATTTACAAATTAAGCACTGGTTCCAGGCCTCCAATCTGACTTTTGAAGCTGCAGATCAGCTGCAGTCTCCGATGATTTTCTGTAAAGAAAAATCTGCTACAACCACATCTTTTATAGTTCATGCATAATTTATTTCAAAAACAGGTTTTTTTGTCAGCTTCAATGGGATGTCTTTGTTTTTGCTGTAGGTGTAACGGTTCTTGAGTTACAAGCGTCAGAAGGAGGATTCAGCCACATTTTAACCCCATAAAAAACAGGCATTTTCTGCTCCGGTCTCTGTCAGACAGCAGAAATCAACTCATCATATCTCCTACAAAATTCAAGTTATGCACACAAAACGTCACACAGAGCACCATCGAAGCCTTCTGCGCTTTTGAAATTTTCCGAATCGGTGCTATACTTTTCAAATGGTGATGAGAAGTTCGAGGCCTCTGATCTGACATCTGAAGCACAAATCCAAAGCATTCCTCATTAAGGGGCCTGTCTGCTGCAACTAACAGCAGCAGACCAGTGGTGTGATAATGGAGCTTTCTGATTGGTTCAGACGTTTCCCGCTATTTTGACTGTCTGACAGCTGATATACGGAAAAGGTATTTTAAGTACAATCCTACTGAAGACTTGTGGCTTCTCTATCAGTCTGTCTGCTTGTTTCAGCAAACAAGTATCAGAACCAGCATATGGATCAGAACCAGGGCTAGATTAGAACCAGGCCCATAACACTGACCAAAACCAAAGCCAGAATCAATATTGTCTCTCTCCCTCTATCGCTCTATACCCCCCTCTCTCTTCCTGATTGGCTGAGAGTTTTCAATTTTTTTCTAGCTAAACAGACATACACACCCACATATATTATACATCAAATTGTTAAGCTTGGTCTAAGGAACCCAATGCCCCCCCACCCCCCATCCCTGCTCTCTGATTGGCTGAGAGAGTTCAAGCTTCTTTATGGCTAATAGAAATACACACCCACACTTATTATACATCAAATCGATCGGCTTGGTCTCAGGAACCCAGTGCCCCCTCCATCCCTGCTCTCTGATTGGCTGAGAGAGTTCAAGCTTCTTTATGGTTAATAGAAATACGCACCCAGACATGTTATACCGTAAATCCTCTAATATTGGCCTGTATTCCATTACCGGCCGGGTCTCCTATATTAGCTGTCTATTAGTCTCGCTGTCAGCGGGGGTAAATAAAGGCCGGTCTCTAATAGTGGCCGGGGCTACTATTAGAAACAGTGTGTGTGTGGTTTTTTTTTTTTCGGAGATTGACGTTAAAGTGAGCCCTCACTCGATTTTTCGAGGCGCACGTATACCTAGTTTTACGGTAACAGCGGACTAGTGGATCATAATCTCCGGCTGCAAGATGAGCAGAAACAGAATGGAAAACGCTACTTTGCAGTGATCTCTTCATCACAGGTAAGGGCTTACTAAAGGTTTTTATTGAACAGTTATTTTACCTGCCACGTTACAACACTGAGCTAACTGCTAAAAACATTAGCACTCTAAAAGCTATTTGCGGTCCGCAGCATGGCATTAATACCTTAATAAAATCAAACAAATGTACCAGAAATGTGGATTTAAAAAGGCATAAAACATTATAAGTAGATCCTAGCACGTGCTCACCGTTAGCATTAGCTATCATTACGAGTTAATTACGTAACTAAAATAGCACATCTCCCAAGCATAAACAAGACAACGGTCATTTAAAGCTTCTCCGGATCTCTAAACTGTTAAAAAACCTGAAATAAAATAGTTGTAGGCTTTCAAACTCATAAAAGGCTTTTGGTTTGCAGTGTAATATGAGATTTGCCACACGAGATAGTTTGTTGTGTCGATCGCTTCAGCGTTGGGTAAATCCTCCAGCATGTATTAAATACATGTGTGTTTCAGAAGAGTATCCGTATGGATAATGCATTTTTGACGAGTATGAATATTAAACGAGTAAAATTCATGATTATCTGTGTTCGGGTGGAAGGAGAATCCTCATTGGGTAACTGACTGTCTTTACGCTCTGTGATTGGCCAGTCACACAGAGCACCCGCCCCTCCCTACACACAAAACCATCTCTGCCGCGGCGGGAGGCAGCTGTGCTGCTCCGCTCACACACGACAGTGACTGAGGCCTCTGTGTAGCTCTCTCTCGTCATGTTGCTTCTGTAAACAGTACTCCCTTCTTCAGCTCGCCTCTTTTTCAGTTTGTGTAACATTTAAAGTTACTTGTTACTTGCATTTGACAAGAGAGCTGAAAACGGCTCGTATCGCGTTGGTCTCTCTCTCTCTCTCTCTCTCTTGAAATACGGCACAGGATTATTTGGTCAGTAGAGAAACCTCTCTCACACAGACATGCGCACACACACACACACCTTAATCAACATTGTTTAACATTGTGTGGAAAAAATGCCAAGAACTTTAGAAAAAAATAGTTTGATCATAAAATTTAAAAAAATTAAAATTGAAAATTTGTGTCTTATTCTAGTAGTTCATATACTGCATGATTTCAGTTATATTCATTCATGCACTTTACTATTCATGTTCTGAGTTTATTGAAAAACTTGTTCTGTAATAGTTCCTTTACTATTGTGATCAAAAACACTGAATCTCAATTCTGAGGCTGATCTGTAAATAGTTTTCAAATAAACAATACATATAGCAACTTGTGATCAATCCATATCAATTTCAGACTTAAAATAATGTACAGAGTTAAGCCACACCCACTTCTGGGTGAACCACGCCCACTTCTGGTTTAGGCCCCACCCACTCCGAGTACAGATACAGATAATTTAGATGGTTGAACAAATAGTGGTGTACTCGCTCATCCTTATTTATCACACTTGTTAGTGATGTTTTGCTCTTAAATCAATAAATCTTTTCAGCTCATTTTTACAATTGACCTTTCGCCGAGCCCCGCCCCCCTTAGTTACTGTTGCCAACTCCGACAATAAGTAGATCAAATACTGTAGCTCCGCAGATTTCCGTGATGGAAAGAAGTAGACAGATGCGTGTCAGCGACATTTTTTGGAGCAATTCGTCCTCAATATCATCCCGATAGAGGCAAAAAGGGTTACAGTATGCAGTGCAGGGATATATTAGTGTCGGCTCTGCTGAGCGAAGCGTAGCAGGGAACAAGGAGTTTGGAGTTTGGGAGAAGGTCCGGCGTCTGGGGACGCGTGGATCCGAGGAGCTGTGGCGGTGACGTGGTGTCCCTGTGAGCTGTCAGATGTCAGATGATCTGAGCTGCAGGCAGCTCTAACGGAGAAAAGATCATCTCAGCTGAGTCTGTTTATAAAATGTAACTTTTTATGCCCGTGTTTACTTTCATTTTTAGTTCCCGGCCGGAGCTCGGCATTAATTCATCACGTGATCTTGACACCACCCGCTGTTGCGCCAATAGGCTTAATGTGCGTTTATAAGACACACAGTTGAGGAAATATTACGCTGATTTGCCGGCACGGTGTGTCTTATCTAAAAGGGTCTTGGATAGTTTGGGAGGCAGACCTCCGCCCAGCCACAGGCGGGGGGAGCACTCATGCTGTTGCAGGTTGAGCTCGATGAGGAGGTTCTGAAGAGAAACGAAGGAGACACGACTACTATCGAGGCTAATGCTTAGTAGTAAATTAGGCTATGATGTGTGATTGGACAATAGCCGTTCTGGGGGCGGGGCCGGCGACAGGCTAATTAAGCTAAATTTTCGCAGCAGAAAACTGCTAATTTCAGTTCAGCTACTCAGCATCTTCAGCTATCAGTTGCAAATTTCAGCATATCCTGCTGAATTCACAATTCAACTAATTGTTAAAAATTTAACTATTAAACTACTTATACTCTATTATGAGCTGTTTAAACATTTTAGCAGCAAAGGTTTTTAAACTATGTTTAGATATTTCATTTTTCTGCAGTTTTTTTCTCTGTTCTCTACCTACTTTTCGGGCTTTTTAAAACTTTTAAGCAATTTTTGCTCCTAAATCTTCAAATACATTGACAATTAAGATTAGTTTTAGCTTCAATTCAGCAGTTTCAGCTGTCATATTCAGCAATAAAGCATTCAAACGCATTTCTGCAAGAAATGCAATTTATCTAGTTTTTGCATTAGTATAGAAGTGGATTAGGGCCACTGGGAAAAAAAAGAAAAGAAAGAGAATTCTGACTTTTGTCTCATAATTCTGACTTTAATCTCATAATTCTGACTTTAGTCTCAGAATTCTGACTTTAGTCTCAGAATTCTGACTTTTGTCCCATAATTCTGACTTTAGTCTAATAATTCTGAATTTAATCTCATCTGACTTTAATCTCATAATTCTGACTTTAGTCTCATCTGACTTTAATCTCATAATTCTGACTTTAGTCTCATAATTCTGACTTCAGTCTCATAATTCTGACTTTAGTCTCATATTCCTGACTTTAATCTCATAATTCTGACTTTAGTCTCATAATTCTGAGTTTAATCTCATAATTCTGACTTTAGTCTCAGAATTCTGACTTTTGTCCCATAATTCTGACTTCAGTCTAATAATTCTGAGTTTAATCTCATCTGACTTTAATCTCATAATTCTGACTGCAGTCTCATCTGACTTTAATCTCATAATTCTGACTTTAGTCTCATAATTCTGACTTTAGTCTCATAATCCTGACTTTAATCTCATAATTCTGGCTTTAGTCTCATAATTCTGAGTTTAATCTCATCATTCTGACTTTAGTCTCATAATTCTGACTTTTGTCCCAGAATTCTCACTTTAGTCTCATAATTCTGAGTTTAATCTCATAATTCTGACTTTAGTCTCAGAATTCTGACTTTTGTCCCATAATTCTGACTTCAGTCTAATAATTCTGAGTTTAATCTCATCTGACTTTAATCTCATAATTCTGACTGCAGTCTCATCTGACTTTAATCTCATAATTCTGACTTTAGTCTCATAATTCTGACTTTAGTCTCATAATCCTGACTTTAATCTCATAATTCTGGCTTTAGTCTCATAATTCTGAGTTTAATCTCATCATTCTGACTTTAGTCTCATAATTCTGACTTTTGTCCCAGAATTCTCACTTTAGTCTCATAATTCTGAGTTTAATCTCATAATTCTGACTTTAGTCTCAGAATTCTGACTTTTGTCCCATAATTCTGACTTCAGTCTAATAATTCTGAGTTTAATCTCATCTGACTTTAATCTCATAATTCTGACTGCAGTCTCATCTGACTTTAATCTCATAATTCTGACTTTAGTCTCATAATTCTGACTTCAGTCTCATAATTCTGACTTTAGTCTCATAATCCTGACTTTAATCTCATAATTCTGACTTTAGTCTCATAATTCTGAGTTTAATCTCATAATTCTGATTTTAGTCTCATAATTCTGACTTTTGTCTCATAATTCTGTCTTTAATCTCAGAAGTCTGACTTTAGTCTCATAATTCTGACTTCAATCTCAGAATTATGACTTTAGTCTCAGAATTATGAGTTTAATCTCAGAATTCTGAGTTTAGTCTCATAATTCTGACTTTAGTCTCAGAATTCTGACTTTTGTCCCATAATTCTGACTTTAGTCTAATAATTCTGAGTTCAATCTCATAATTCTGACTTTAATCGCAAAGAAAAGTCAGAATTCTCTTTCTTTTCTTTTCAGTGGCCGTATTCCTCTTTCATACTACAGAGATTATTTTGTGATTTATTTTTTTATTTCATTATCAGTGTTGTACATGTTGAATTTATTGCACACCAAAGTCAGTGGGCGGGACTAACGCTGATTAGCTCTTTTCAAACACAGCTGTCCCTTTTAAATCCTTAAATCAGAAAGGGGGAGCCAAGCTAATTGTTGCACATATGTATTTATTTGAAGTTTTAATTTGTGACTAAATCAATCATTAAATGTTTTTCTTATAATTTCTGACTCTTAATTCTTAATCGTATAATTTGGTGCTGTTGAAATAATCCCAAAAGCAGCTGATGCTGCTCTAAACCCTCATTAATGTGAATTTATGTTCTGCTCTGTTCTCCAGGGAAGCTTCCATATATTTTATGTGTTTTGGGATTTTGGTTAGTTAAACTATTGGATCATTTATCCACTATGTCTTTGTTCATCTTTAATGAGTTTGGGCCAGCATAAGTACAACAAAGATCCAAAGATGGATTTAAAACATTCATGCTTAATATTTTTCATATTGTTTTATCCTATTATCACACAGCCTGTGTAGTAATAGGATGAAAACCTTTTGTGTTGTTGGTGAGTTTGGACTTTTTGCACCACATGTATAGGGCAGAGTTTGTTCTGACAGCTACATCCGTAGCTGATCTCATTAAGCAGAAGCACTTTGTTTTCTCTGTCATGTTGTCCAGCTGAATACAATAAACAAAGCAGTGTTTCTTCTTGCTGGGAGGTCATGATCATGTGTTCCATTGCCCATGATGTGTGGAACATGGCTGCAGTTCGTCAGGTATGCTAATGTATACTCAAGATATCTTAATGAAAGTAGCTTTACTGATAGACTTCAAAGATCCAAAAGGTTTTTATCACTTTGCTTATTTTTGTTTTTCTCTCATTTACTCTGAAAGCATACATGAGGAGTCTGCATGGGGAGCCCAGAGTTCCCCCCATCTTTGTTCTTCATCAGTCATTCCCTTCCTGCTCTCTCGTTCTTGGCACCTTACTACACGGACTCTCCTCCTTCCATCCCATAGTGCTGTTGGAACAAAGTCTCCTGCACCTGCATGTCCAGGCTCTATCCGGTTCCTTGAAAACCTGTTAAGCACTGCACTCAACTAATCCTTAAAAAAACAAGGACGTAAAGGGAAGTGAAAAAGATGAAAAAGCATTGATGAAAAAAAGCTAGGGTAACAGAGAATAGAGCCGGAACCCTCTGAATGGTGCTATGATGAGTGTGGGGGTGGGGGGCTCTTATGAGCGTGCATTTATCTGGAGCCCAAAGGAGCTTTATTGTAACAACTTTTTGCTTTTCCCCTTTTCCCTGGAATGGGCCCATCTAGAGGAGACTGACAAACTGAGTAGTGCTGGATTAGGATTTATTTTTGTTCAGCTGTAATAGAAAAAAAAATTAGACAAAAGTGTTAGAAATCTGTAATTTTTAATTGTGAGGTGATTGGTTCATTGACTGCTTAGCTTTGATACTAAATGCCAAACCTTTTTTTGTGCCAGTGGATTCATCCACCTGCCAATTCGTACCTCCACTTCCTACCCAGCAGCTGCCATTTTGTACCAAATAGGCTAGAAAAGGTAAGCATGCCACACCCATCCAGTGTTAATTTTGACAAGAAATTTTAATTTAGTTTTAGTCTTTAGTCTTAGTCTAAAGAATTTTAGTCACATTTTAGTCATCCAATTTGTTTTAATTTTAGTCTTATTTTAGTGGACTAAAATAGAAATACTTTTAGTTGACTAAAATATATGTATTTTTCTTCTAGTGAAATAATTTTCAATGTCTGTAAAGGAAGTGTTAACTACACCTACTTGAAACTGTAAAGAAATATGAAAAGTTCCCATTTCACACTTTGGATCAGTAACACTCTAGTTATTGTTTTAAAAATAATAATTAATACCTAACTGAACACTGAGTTTGAAACTGTGCCTCTCAATATTAATAAAGTAAACAAATCTGAGTAATGTGCAGTAATTTTAGTAAAGATGACAGGAAATTATATCATCTTATAAAAATAATAAAACGTGTTACTCTAATAATGTGTGAGGAGGTAAACTAAAGGGAAGAATGGTTTTCAGGCAGGGTTCAAATTACGGGGGAGCTAAAGGGAGGCCGGCTCCCCTGAAAGGGTGACGGGCTCCCCTGGAAGCCCTCAACTTACACACTCAGGGGGAGCCCGAAAAAAGATCCAGTTTCTATATATATTACATTATTTATTTGGACTTTCAGCATACCGGGTCTTTTTTTGGGGCGGAGAGGATGGAGAGCGGCAAAGCGCTGATTGCTGATGCGCTTCGCTGGGCAGCTGCGTCCTGCGCATGGCCACAGTAACATTCGCAAAGTGACGCCACCAAAAATAACATAATTAACACACGATCGTTCATGTTTGCTCATACTTTCTGTCTTTCATTTGTGCCTGACGCACTCCGCTGCTGCAGAGCTCAGGGGCGGATTTTGGGTTGAACAAGGTCTGGGGCTTAGCCCAGAGTGATGGATTTTTTTAGTATTTGCAAAAAAATCTTTATTTCTAAATGTTTAGAGGAGACCTACATTGGCCAGCATGTCTGATAATTTTAAGTTTTTTGTCAGACAATATTAAAATACGTCGGTAATTTTTGAACTGTGACATGTTTTCACAAACACCGTACTTAGTCTATAGTTCATCCCAATTGTTCGCTAATTATAAAAAAATCACTGAATTACTACAAATCCAAAGTACGTCTACTTGAATAATCATCTTGCACAGAAAAAACACAAATACTTTCAACTTCAACTATGAACTGTTGCTTTTAGAAGTTGATTGTGCAAAAGTTGATTGTGCAAAAAATCTGTGAAGCTATTTTATTTTTTACAAACTAAATATCAAACCACTAAGTAGATCTGACTATTTTAAGAAACATTAGAAACTTTCCTGGCTTGAGTTAAAGTTATCAACAGTAAAATGATAATATTTACTTTGTTCTATGCACTGAACAGTTGAGAGTAGCATCGCTACTGTGGGCTGTCCTCTTTCAAAACTCATATTCAGAGGTTGCAGAAAGTATTTTATAAAACAAGGATCAAAATCTTTTAAAGGCAGTTAGCATGACTGGTTTTGCAAAGATAATCATTGGTGTGTAATTGCATCCATCTATCCATCCATCCATCCATTTTCTTCCACTTATCCGGAGTCGGGCCGCGGGGGCAGCAGCTTAAGGAGGGAAGCCCAGACCTCCCTCTCCCCAGCCACTTGGGCCAGCTCCTCCGGGGGAATCCCAAGGCGTTCCCTGGCCAGCCGAGAGACATAATCTCTCCAGCGTGTCCTGGGTCTTCTTTTGGGTCTCCTCCCAGTTGGACGTGCCCAGAAAACCTCACCAGGGAGGCGTCCAGGAGGCATCCTAATCAGATGCCCGAGCCACCTCAACTGGCTCCTCTCATAGTGGAGGAGCAGCGGGTCTACTCCAAGCCCCTCCCGGATGACCGAGCTTCTCACCCTATCTCTAAGGGAGAGCCCAGCCACCCTGCGAAGAAAACTCATTTCGGCCGCTTGTATCCGCAATCTTGTTCTTTTGGTCACTACCCAAAGCTCGTAACCATAGGTGAGGGTAGGACTGTAGATCGACCAGTAAATCGAGAGCTTCGCCTCTCGGCTCAGCTCTCTCTTCACCACGACAGACCGGTACAACGCCCCCATCACTGCAGACGCAGCACCAATCCACCTGTTGATCTCACCCTTCCCTCACTCGTAAACAAGACCTTGAGATACTTAATCTCCTCCACTTGGGGCAGGACCTCGTCCCTGACCTGGAGAAGGCATTCTACCCTTTTCCGACTCAAGACCATGGTCTCGGATTTAGAGGAGCTAATTCTCATCCCAGCTGCTTCACACCCTGCTGCGAACTTCTCCAGCGAAAGCCGGAGATCACGTTCTGACGAGGCCAACAGGACCACATCATCTGCAAAAAGCAGAGACCTGATCCTTAGGCCACCAAAACGGATCCCCTCACCACCTTGACTGCACCTAGAAATTCTGTCCATAAAAGTTATGAACAGAATCGGTGACAAAGGGCAGCCTTGGCGGAGTCCAACTCTCACCGGAAACAAGCCCGACTTACTGACGGCAATGCGGACCAAGCTCTGACACTGGTCGTACAGGGACCTAACATTCCGTATCAAGGGGCCTGGTACCCCATACTCCTAGAGTACCCCCCACAGGGCCCCCCGAGGGACGCAGTCGAAAGCCTTCTCCAAATCCACAAAACACATGTAGATTGGTTGGGCGAACTACCACGCACCCTCCAGGACCCCCCAAGGGTATAGAGCTGGTCCAGTGTTCCACGGCCAGGACGAAAACCACATTGCTCCTCCTGAATCCGAGGTTCGACTATCCGACGGACCCTCCTCTCCAGAACCCCTGAATAGACCTTACCAGGGAGGCTCAGGAGTGTGATCCCCCTGTAGTTGGAACACACCCTGCGGTCCCCCTTTTTAAATAGGGGGACCACCACCCTGGTCTGCCAATCCAGTGGAACTGCCCCTGATGTCCACGCGATATTGCAGAGCTGCGTCAACCAACACAGTCCCAGAACATCCAGAGCCTTAAGAAAATCCGGGCGGATCTCATCCACCCCCGGAGCCTTGCCACCGAGGAGTTTTTTGACCACCTCAGTGACCCCTGCTCCAGAGATTGGAGAGCCCACCCAAAATCCCCAGACTCTGCTTCCATCCTGGAAGACGTACCGGTGGGATTGAGGAGATCTTCTAAGTACTTGACCCACCGATTCACAACGTCCCGAGTCGAGGTCAGCAGCACATCCTCCCCACTGTAAACAGTGTTGGTAGTGCACTGCTTTCCCCTCCTGAGACGCCAGATGGTGGACCAGAATCTCCTCGAAGCCGTACGGAAGTCTTGTTCCATGGTCTCACCGAACTCCTCCCATGCCTGGGTTTTTGCCTCCACGACCACCCGAGCCGCATTCCGCTTGGACTGCCAGTCCCTATCAGCTGCCTCCGGAGTCCCACAGGCCAAAAGGACTCGATAGGACTCTTTCTTCAGCTTGACAGCATCCCTAACCGCCAGTGTCCACCAGCGGGTTCAGGGATTACCGCCACGACAGGCACCGGCCACCCTGCGGCCACAGCTATGGTCAGCTGCCTCGACAATGGAGTCACGGAACATGGCCCATTTGGACTCAATGTCCCCCGCCTCCCCCGAGACATGTTCGAAGTTCTGTCGGAGGTGGGAATTGAAGCTCCTTCTGACAGGAGACTCTGCCAGACGTTCCCAGCAGACCCTCACAACATGTTTGGGTCTGCCAGGTCTGACCGGCATCTTCCCCCACCATCGAAGCCAACTCACCACCAGGTAGTGGTCAGTTGACAGCTCCGCCCATCTCTTCACCCGAGTGTCCAAGACATGCGGCCGCAGATCAGATGAAACGACAACAAAATCGATCATCAACTTGCAGCCTAAGGAATCCTGGTGCCAAGAGCACATATGGACACCTTTATGCTTGAACATGGTGTTCGTTATGGGCAATCCATGACGAGCACAGAAGTCCAATAACAGAACACCACTCGGATTCCGATCAGGGGGACGTTCCTCCCAACCACACCTCTCCAGGTCTCACTGTCATTGCCGACGTGAGCGTTGAAGTCCCCCAGCAGAACGAGGGAGTCATCCGAAGGAGCGCTTTCCAGTACCCCTTCCAGGGACTCCAAAAAGGGTGGGTATCCCTTACCAAAAAGTAGTATACTTCAAGTTTATTTTACTAAGTATACTGAAGTATAGACAAGTATATGTCCCCAAGTATACTTTTATTTTCCAAGTACACGGAAACAAGTATACTAGTGAATACTATCAAGTATACTCCTTCGCACTAAAGTGGCCCACTTTAAGTTTATAAAAGTATACTTTGAAGAACACTTAAAGTAAACTTCCAGGTATACATTTAGTGTACTTGTAATACACTTTTAAGTACACTTTTAGTGTACTTGCAATACACTTTTAAGTACACTTTTAGTGTACTTGTAATAATCTTTTAGTTTACATGTAACAAACTTTTAAGTATACTTTTAGTTTACTTGTAATGACCTTTAAGTATACTCATAGTTTATGAAAGTACACTTTAATCTATACTAAATGCAATCTTCAAGGTATACTAATAGTTTACTACCAGTTAACTTTAGTTTACAAAAACTACACTATGAAGTATACTGAATGTAACGTTGAAGGTTTCCAAGTTACCACAAATAAACTTTTAGTTATATTTATTCTCCACGTTTTAATGCCAAGTAAAAAAAAATGTGACAAAAAAAGAAGGACAGTACAAGATAAAAATAAGTAAAAGTTAAAATACAAGAGAAAAAAACTATACCAACATAGCAGTACACTGTGCAAACAATCTAGATATATACATTTGTATGAGTGTGTTGTAAAATTTAATGGTATGTATATGTAGACTTTAAACTTTGATGAATATATGTATGTACATATGTCCTGAGTAGAAATATAAATATGTGTGTGATCGCACGTTACATCAGAAAATTGCACTCATGAAAAATTGCACATAAACTATCATTGTGTATTGGATGTGTAGGTTTAGTAGTCCATGTGAGTGTGATCAGCAGGCAAACAATGTCCAGTTTTTTAAATGTCCAAGGACTTCTTTGCAGAAGCCTGCTTATAGCTTTCGTTGTTGCACTTTTTTTTTTAATTATTCTTCTGACGTCTTGCACACTTGTGCCAGGGCACTTTGACAGAGCATGGCCTGTTAAAGACATAACATGCAAAAACAAAGGAAACATTAATTTCCACTCAAAGGTACAAATAAATTATTAATGTAAACATCTAAGTGCCTGCCATAGTGTCACGATGTATAAACTATTTCAGTGATTCAACTCAAGTCATTCCTAACTTCAACAAAGAAAATTCTTCTACGGAAAAACAAGGGGTAGTGTGCAAGGATTTTATTTTTAAAACTAAACCACAATTTAAGATACTCACCAAGAATAGCATCAAGTTTTGTGCCATCAAGTTGTGGTTTGGACTCCAGGTCTTTGTGTGCTCCTGACTGTCTCCCAGTCAAACTTGAGCAAGACAGCATTTCCCTGCCGTAGACGAGCACTGCCAGGTCTCCGATGTAAACTGAGGGATTTGAAGTCTGCAGAGAGTTGAGCTTCTGTCTGTGGACTTTGACATCAGAGCCTGGCCCAAGAGACACCTGCAAAACAATAGTTATTTTTAATTAGCCATACAGTGGAACAGTAAGAGTATCTACACAGTAATATTGCCGCCTGAAAAAATGATTGTACTGCCATAAATTGGGAGGACAGTGTAAAAGCAGTGTTTGTGAAAACATGGACAGTCGGACATTACTGGCGTGTTTTAATATTGTCTGATGAAAAAGTTAAAATCGTCAGACATGACCGACTTGCCAAAATAAAACTGACTTGTTGAAAACCAAACACTTCAGACTGTCTGTTGACAATTTTATCTGAGTATGTCTGTATCAGATGTATTCTGATGTTATAATTCCTAATAACGATAATGATCTGGTGGTTTCCTGCCACCACTGCAGTCATGTTTCTGGTGAACAATAGTGTATTAACTTTTATGTTTATGTACTTCAGAGACTTTTCAACATGGAAAAATGTGTACCCCACTGTCCTACACCTCTTCATACAGTCCCCACCTCTAAACTCATGTTTCCCCTACTTCTATGAATAAAACGATGGCTCCGTATCGTTGTAAACATTTATATTTTTGGACTTTTTCTGGGAGACATTCTTCAACCTGATACATACAAATTCAGAAGGTGTGAAAAAGGTGACAACTAAAGTTTACACCACCACCACCACCCCTATTCTAGTGCAATACAAGCATTACCAAGTCAGCAGAGTCCACTTGAGGAGACGCAGGTGCAGAAACTGGCAGTTCTGGTCGTGCTGGTGTTTGTACAGGTGTTTGCACGAGTGTTGATCCGGCTGATGGACGGCTTGAGGTCGATGACAAAGCTCAGTTATGTCTCGTAACTTCTGCACGACTGCTGGAAACTCTGTTGAGAATGAAGATATAAATAATTATTTTAAAACATTAAAGTTTCAAACCATACAAGAAAATAAAGTCAGTATATTTTTGTACAACTTTAAGATAAAAAAAAAA